>PVJL010003070.1:0-67229 GCA_004026885.1 Lyroderma lyra
GCAAATATTTTCTCCCATTCAGTTGGCTGTCTCTTTGCCTTGTTGATGGTTTCTTTTGCTGTGCAGAAGCTTTTTAGTTTAATATAATCCCATTCATTTATTTTTGCTTTTACTTCCCTTGCCTTTGAGGTCAGTGAACTTTATTCTTAACGTCTTGTCAACACTCTCGGGAAGGAGTGACAGTAGAAGGTCCTTATCCAGGCAACCAGGAGATTTGCTTATTATATAATCGCCCTGGCTATGATGTCACCCACAAGTTTATTCTACATGCCAGAGCACTGGAGGAATTCCCTAGTGGTGAGTCTAAAACACTGAACCAGAAACAAATACTAACTGTGTTTTTAGGATAGACATGACTATTCTGATGCCGTAGCCATTCCACAAGCTACTTCAACCCTGCATTAATTTTTAAACGTAGGCTTTGACCACTTGCCCATCTGTCTTTGTGTGTACAAGGTTGGACAACTAATTTCACAAACTCATCCTAGAAAGAGTGCTGCCTACCTCATTGCAGAATACCATTACAGTCACCTTCGAAGTGCTCCCCTTGGGAAACTGCACCAGTGCCAGCACCTAGTCCTCCCTTCAAAGCAACTTTTTTTCTGGAATGACCATCAGAGCTTTTGTTGTCCCAAACTGTGACAATTAAGTTCACAAACTTGCCACTGTGTGCTTAACATTGGCAAGGTCATGACACCTTACCAAGTTGTCTGTACAGTGCTGCCAAAGTAAGTGCATGGTGGCGAGTTCACGAACTTAATTGTCAGATTTTGGGGATGACAACAGCTCTGATGGCCATTCCAGAAAGAGTCTCAAAACTGCTCTGAAGGGTGGGCTAGGTGCTGGCATTGGTACACAGCTTCCCAAGGGGAGTGCTTCGAAGGTGACCATAGTGATATTCAGCAATGAGGTATGTAGCACTTTTTCTAGGTTGAGTTCGTGACATTAATTGTCCAACCTCGTATGTAATCACTTTTAGAGTTACCAGTGGCCATCTGCAGCCAGGTGCACTGAGGCTCCAAAATAAATGCATCGAGGTTCACGGTGCTCTTTGGAAAACACTGGAAAAGAAACAATACAGTGTAGTGGTCAGCCCGGACCAGGAAGTCAGCTGCCTGGGTCTGGATTTAATAGCTGTAACCTTGGGCAAGTCACTTAACCCTTCCATGCTAGTTTTATCATCTATCACAGACAGTAAATGTTAAGATACTAAGTGTGGCATGTTATTACTAACATTATTACTACTTAGGTAGGAAGGGTCAATAAGAACAACTGAAGAACATTTATAATCACTGCATACAATGGAAGAGGTTATCATTACACAGCTGGAATCATTGTACTATTAGTTGCCCACTGGCCACCATAAGTATAAACTCTCCTATTCCATTCACTATCACTAATCTGTTTAAAATCCTGCCTTCTTCATCTCACTCTCTTACTCAAAAGTTTTTGCCAGCTCTCACTGTTTCTGGGATAAGCAGCACCCTTAGCCTCACTTTTAAGGCCTCCATCTTGCCATCCTTATCACTAACAAGGACACAACAAGTTGATCTACTCATTGTCCCTGCAAGGGGACCTCACCATCTTCCCTCCTTCTACCTCTTCTCTTTCTAGCACTGTGACCCATTAAGTTATTCCAAATTTCAGCATCTTTCAAAAATCACCTATACCCTATACCCTCCAGTGGCCCATCTTCCCAGCCTCCTTTCCTAGGAACCCAATGGCAGGATTATTGCTGGATATTCATTGTCTGCTTCTGGTGTTAATGTCACTGGAGGGCTCTTTGGGGACAGGGAGGGAGTGCTGTACTTCTCTGTGATAAGGACTCTCTCTTTGACCAAACTCTAGTCAGGATACTCTGAGCTTTCCTCTTGACTAGGCCTCAACCTTGACCTATAAAGACTTGAACAATCACTAACATTTTCTAACAGATCAAGTTCACAACCCTGAGATGACCCCACTCCCCCTTAATGTGCCTTCCTGAAAAAGCTTAAGGCTGTTAAGAAATTTCCTATTTGTTCCAGCCAATACCTGAGGACAGGGTCCCTGTCTCCCTGTCTCTGTGGGAGGGCAGAACCCTGACTTCATTAAGTGCCAGTTAGCAAACTCATATGTGTTTCACATGCCAATCCCCCATTTCCACTTTTTATAATATTCACTTCCCTGATTCATTCCCCCATTCTCCCTTGAAAACTCCTATTCACCTCTGAACAAATTGAAGTTGAATTCAGTCCACATTGGACTCTTTTCCCTACTGCAATAGCTATTACTGATTAAAATATGTCCTTACCACTTCAACCGGAGTCTGGCGTTGCTGACCTTTGACATCTGCATGCTGGTAGCTTGAAGTGATGGCCAACATGAATGGGTCCCTTACCATATGCCAGGACCTTTCTCAGTGTCCCACATGTACTGACAGTGCTGGGGGTTGGGGTTGGGCGTTGCCATCACTAATCCTGTTTTCCAGGTAAGGGACATGTGGCCCAAGAGGGCATATCTGGGGAGCGAGCCCACAGCCTTTCAACTTATTCTCTGACTCTACTTCCCAAGAAACCCGCCCAGGCATTCAATATCAAACCTTGGTTTCTCACCTACTAAAGGGGCAGGGACAACAATAGAGGGGAGGGTTCAATGTGGTGATACCAGAGACACTCTCAACCTTACTGTCTAGTGGGCAATAAGCCCTCAGATGTCCCTGTCATATGCCACACCACCTGGAACTCTCCCATCCAAGCTGGCTCTACTGGAGCACCTAGGACCTTGGTTGAAAAAGCCTAGAATGACCCACTGCATTCCAAAAACCAATCACTGCCCCACTTAGCAACCTGCCAAAAAGGTGCCTACAAGTGGCTTCAAAGAGTCCTGGAATGATATTGGTTAAAAAATAATAATAAAGATTCTAGAAGAGAAGAGTCAACAAATCCATTTCCAAACTTATTGCCAAAATAAGAGTCTGAACAATATTTAGTAATAGAGATAATTATTTTAAATAATGGGAAAATAGTTCAATATCCTAATCATTTTAAGTGGATCAAGACAGCCACCACCCAGGGAACTCCAATGTAAACTGTGTATCATGGGTTTTATTTGTATGATGGACATGGAAGTATGACCCCATGGATTTAAAAATTGGGAATAAAAGTTCAGAGGGACCGAGGGCTATAAGCCTAATCATGAGCCCTCAGCAGCCCATTAACAAAGTTACCTATAATTATACCTCAATACTAATTCTTCTGGGAAAAAAAGAAGAAAACATCTAAATTGTGGAGTTCTGAAGAGGCTCTCCCTTAGCCCTTCCCCAAAACAGATAAAGAGGAACTTGTTCTGCTAAATGCATTCCTTGGGGTAATTGATAATTTATGATCTTGCATCAGCCACTGTGCTAATGATAAAATATGACATCAGCCTGGCAGAGTCTCAATTGGCATATGACAAAGTCCAGCCCCACAGAAACCAAACACCCGGCTACCAAAAACAATTCATCCAGTAAAATGTTTAAATTTGGGCAGTCTGAGGTGATGAGCACTGCCTGCCACTCAGATAAGAGCAGAGCCACAACTTCCTGTGAATTTGTTCCACACACAAGAGCCACATGCCTGTCACCTCTGTGACCCACAGCATTTCAGGGGTGGTGATCACGGAAGGTTACAGTTCATCAACATAAAGTACAATGGGAATAACAACATTCTCTGAGTGAAAAGCAACATTCTTCCGTGTTTTCCACTCGGCACATGGCTTGGAGGAGGCAACAATGTAATCAGAGAATATTTTAACTTGTTTGGAGGAAACAAAAGGTCCATCCCATAAAGATTGATTGGTCACTCAGGCACCTAAATCTCCATCAGATTCTGAAGAACATGCCAGGTGAAAATGAGTACAATCCAAAGCTTTAAAAAGTCAACAGCCTCTCAAGGACCTCAGCTGGGGTATGGATGTCCTCTAAACCCAGGAGATGGTAAGATGAAAAATGACAAGGACCTGATGGCTCTCACTGACTTCCTGGGAGGTGGAGACTAGAAAGAACAAACTTGATCGTCATGTCCAGCTATGCCAGTGTGCTGGGCTTTCGAGAAGCATTGTGATGCCTGGCCCCACAGAACTCTCCCAGCTGACTAACACGGGCTCTGGTGACAGGCAGACCCTAATTAGGGCTGCTTTAGCATTTCAGCATCCTGACCACTCTTCCGTACAATTACAGTCCTCAAGCAAAATCTACAGGCCTAGCGTGCAGGAGGTACATGTTTGTTGCCAGCAGAGAAACCACTGCTGATACACAGGTGGAAATTCCCACATGACGCTGTGACAGCAGCAGCAGGCCACGTTTGCATCAGAATATTGGCAGGGCCTCCGTGTTCCTCTCTGAAGGTATCTTCCATATCTAGAGAAGATCTGCATTTTATTAGCTAGACTTACAAATATAACATTGACAACGTGATTATATCACTTTAAATACCATAAATACTGTATCTCTTCAAGCCTGAGAGAGTGTGTGTTATGTGTACGTGTGTGTATGTTTGCAGAAGTCAATGAAGGAAGAATTCATAGGGGATCCAATTTAGTGGTGGTGCTAAAGAATGCAGTGCATTAAGGCTAAACCAACCCTTTAACCTGAACGCTGTTTTAACTTGGGTAAGGAGAACCTATATAGTGTGCACCAACTAGATTTTTCTTTTTATTCAGATGTAGGAAACAAAGCACCTTTTCTTTTCCCTAAGAGCTCTTGTGACCCCTAGTGGTCTTAAGAAAATCAAACCTACCATTTCTAAACTATGTATTCCATTTTAGAACTTTAAAATGTGTTTTGAGACCATTTAGCTTCTACTCCTTGAAAAATGTCATGGTTTTAAAACTTACAAAAGATTTTATACCCTAAATTACTTCAAGGCATATGCAAGGCCAACTAGAGGCCCCTGTCATTTATTACCACCAGGACCTGATCCAAAAGTCTGTCTTGGCACACCATTGTTCCAGCTGGATTGTTAACCAAACTCTATTTGCCGGGTACCAGGGCTCAAGAAGGTCGATGGGGAAATTCCTAATTGCTTTACATCTTCTTTTTGAATGCTTTAGGATATTTATAACTGAAGCATCAGAACGTTCATTTATATGAAATAGCTCAGAAGTCAAACTTAAGTGGAGTCCTAAAAAGCATAAGACTATTAAATGCTTAATAAAAATAATTTCTTTAAGAGGTGACAAGTTAGTATTTAAAAACCACCAATTTTATGTTTTGAAGCCTTTTCTTTCATCTATTTTAAATAGCAATGACATTGACCCAATTTGGTTAACCACTGCTATCACCAAAAGAGTAATACGTCATTTTAGTTACAGTACTTCCTCCCCTACTGTGCACAGATGTGCTTCCCATGGTTTTCCAAAAATAAACAATTCATAAGTATTAAATTGTGTGCCATTCCGAGTAACGTAATGAAATCTCTCACTGTCCCACTTCGTCCCACCCTGGACATGATCATCCTTTGTCCAGCATATCCACACCATATATACTACATATGTATAGTGTACACTACCCACCCACTAGTCATGTAGTCTCAGATTGGTTATCAGAGAGAGAAACCACATTCAAATAACTACTATAGTATATTGTTATAACTATTCTATTTTATTATGTTATTGTTGTTAATCTCTTACTGGGCCTAATTTACAAATTAAACTTTACAATAGGTATTACATATAGGAAAACACATAGTATATATGGAGTTTGGTGCCATCCTTGGTTTCAGGCATCTACTGGGGGTCTTGGGACATGTTTCCCTGGGAAAAAGGGAGCCTGTACTTTACAATGTTGACTGACAACACACAATCTTTTCCTGGTGACTCTTCCTCCACTCTCACGATGACTTGGAAAAGGTAGTTTTTTCCCTCCAGAAGGATCATTCTAATAGTTCTGAGAACATCTCAAATCCACCACTGACGATTAGTCAAACTCACTACAGATTATACAGATGTGTCCAGAAGCAGCTATGCTTTATTTCAGATATTATGCAAACTGCAGAATAGTAACTTCAATAATTCATGTCTAAGTAGAGAGGCAGATTACAGCACAATTTTCCACATGGGTAAATCCAAGAATGGGATTGGGGATTACAGCATTAATTCACTGGTTCTGAATAAGTTGCTAAGTAAATGGTGGAAGGATAATTATATTCCTAAACTCTACACTGGTTTAATGTCTTAAGAATTGTGTTTTTCACCATTAATTATTTGTACAAGTAACAATTAATGAAACATATTGGAAAATAAATGTGGGGTAAACAAGATAAATAAGGCAGCCTAAGAGGATGCACAGCTATGCCCATCCGAATTTTTGAAATGTCTTCTTTGTTGCTACATCATTAAGGAGTGAGATAGTCCACATAGTGCATTTTCCAGATACCTGAAATTCTACACCTATAGGTATCACAACTCAAATTTGAACAACTCAAATTTGAACATCTTAAAATGTGTCATACTTCTCCTTGTGTGAGCAAAAGCATCAACTGCCATAATGTCACAATTTCCTCATGAATTCACTACTATACATTGAGTTATCTTTTTATAAATGTCCCTTCCTCATTTCAAAGCACCCACGGTCATCTCTATGTCACCAAGACTATTCCTCTTGTGATTTGCTTCTTGCAGATTTTCTGTGTGGGCTGGGCAAAAGGGACATTTCACCATCAGAGCAAGACTTCTGGGTAAGGAATCAGGGCGGTTTAGTTCTGACTGTGTACACCTTGCCTGCTTGAAGGTTATGGACTGCTCAATAACACTGAAGTTTTCAAGGGTAAAAGAAAGGAAGAAAGAAGAGGGTGGGGTGGAAAGGAGGGAAGGTAGAAGATCGACTTAAAACCACTAGTTTCCATAGGCTTCCTAGCAACCTGAAGGATAATTGGGACATCAGTGAGTAGATGGGCAAAGATGTCACCTTACTAAAAAATAAAGCAAACAGGTGATTGTTACATAGGCTGCCTCTATACATGGCAGTCTCAGTTTTAGGTTTATACACAATTTTCTATTACATAATGTCTTGCTTAATATCTATGTTGAAAATATTTAAACTTTAAAATTCCTCAAGAAAATGACCATCCCCAAGAGCCAAATCTGGTATACTGCCTACACTTTAAGAAAATATGGAGCCTTTCGTTGGTGAACACATGGAGATTTGGGGGGAGTGGCAAACCTGGAGAGGGAGGGCATGTGAGCTCTGTCCCTTTGCCCATACTTTGTCCTACACAGCTCTTCCACCTGACTGTTTCTGAGGTACAACCTTTTATAATAAATTAGTGATCTAGTCAGGAAAACAAACCAACCAACCCTTGGAAATGCATCTCCCTCTCCTGTAACCCATTCCCTTCCACCCTCCTCCAGATAGAATAGTCTACTTTGCACATACATGTCTAACTATCCAACTGGATCATTTCTGAACTGGAAACTATTTTAAGTTCTACTACATTATTAATTTAAAATGGACCCTGTAAAATGGCACTCAAACCATAACTATTTAGATAAATGCAAATTAAAACAAAGTATTGCTTTGATCTAACAAGTTGGAAACAGTTTGAATAACTGAAAATATCCAGCACTGGTGAGGGTATAAGAAAATAAGACTCTATTGGTGAGAATATAAATTATTTTGGTTGGATAATTTGGTAGCATCTATTTTAAAATCTTAGTATTTAATGCACTCTTACCCAGAACTTCCACTTCTAGGTATCTCTAATAAAGAAAAATAAGTTCACATACTGGAAGATACATGTACAAGGTTGTTTATCACAGTAATACTTGTTATAGAAAAAAATGAGAACAAATTTCCATAAATAAGGAATAATTAAATGAATTATATTAGAGCCACATGATGAAATATCATGCAGCCATTGAAAAGAGTAAAATTAATCTAGAAAGATGATGAGCCGCTATATTAGGTGAAAAACACAATTTAAGAACATACAATCATGACTACATATAGGTAGAGAAACAATATACACATAGACTTGCATGTGTGTATGTAGCTCTACATTCACATAGAAGAATGAAATTATGAGTAATTTTTACTGTTTTTCTGATTTAAAAATAAAATTCACTTTATTAAATGAATACGTCCCCCAAATTAATTAGCAAATGGCAGAAAAAAATGAGAGACTTTTAAATAAAATGAAAACAAAAGTACAGCAATCATTAGACTATTTATAAAACCCTAAACAACTCAATTATGGAAATTTGTCATGACATAATAATAAAAAAAAACCACCTACTTGTGACTACTTTTACAATAAAACTTCTCGAAATAATGTAATTTTCTGAAGGGCAGGAGGCCTATTTATCTGTGCTGATATTAGCAAGAGAGACTCCATAAATCAGGAAAGACGAATTGAACGATAGGAAACAACTGATTTAAAATGTTATTCCTTTTCTTCAAAATATGTCTGGCATGGATTAGTATTTGTATCATGATCAAAAAGGTTTTAAAAGAGAATGATAATGTATTTAGCTATGAATAAGAAAAAGCAAAGAAAAACCATTTTCTATGAGGAATTTTCTCCTCTCTTGTCCTAAAGTAACCGGAAAATTTGTATCTGAACTTAATCTACTTCTTGGTAATCTTGTTTTAGACACGTGCTGTCTGGCTCTCAGAATGCAAAGGGAATGCTCCACGTGAAGAGTAAAGACGGAATCACTTTACATTGCTTGCATTCTGTTCAACATCTGCCTTCTTCTCCTTGCTTTTCTCAATCCCTGAACTTCTCTATAAAGCAGTAAGTATGACCTTGCCTTACCTCTCACCTTTCAGCTCACTAAAATCTGATTACTAATATCCAGCTCTGCCCTTCACGAGCCAAGTGGCCAGAGGGAGGACACTGGTGACAGAGTGGCCAAGGTTGGCACAGAGGAGCCAAAGGAATGAGACTGGAGGAAAGCAGAGGCCCAGATCCTAGGGAAGACAGTGTTCTGAGCCAAGAGAAAAAAGCCAGAAAGAGAAGCAAATCAGGATGGGGCGGGGTTGGGGCTGGAGTCTGGGGGGGAGGCCAGTGTCCGGGCAGGCAGCCACCCTCTTTCTCACCCGAAGTTCATCTCATTTTTTTTCTTTAATAGATATAGAATTATTCAAGTTATTAATTTTTCTTAAATAGATTTTGGTAGTTTGTGTTTTCCAAGGATTTGGCCCATTTTATGTAAACTGTTAAATTTATAGAATTATAGTATTCCCCTATCCCTTTAATGTCTGTAGGATCTGCAGGATATAGCACCTCTTTTTATTGCTGGTATTGCTGATTTCTCTCTTTTTTTCCTTGGCTAAATGTGCATCAGTTTTGTTCATCTTTGTCTTTTTAAATTTCCAAACCCAATGACCTCTTTATTTTTGTACTCAAATTATTTGATTTCCTTGTATCGTGTTCCACTTTAAAAATCTTTGACTTCTGTAAAATGTCCTCCCTGTCTCTTCCAGTTTTTTTTCTTATTTTCATGAGTAACTCATTTTTATCTTTCAGTATTCTGCCCTAGTCCTGTGTTTTTTCACTTTAAAATCTCCCCCTCAACGAGATAACCTCTTTTATTCTCATGATCTCACTCATGAAAGTATTCAGCTTTCCAACTCTCTCTGTACACCTGATGTTATTTCTACCTTGAGCTAATGAATCCACCATCTCCCCAAAACCCTGAGTCATCCTAGGCTGACCAAACATACCATTTTAAATGGGACAGAAAACAATGGTACTGCCCCATTTCAAGTGGTACGTGTGGTCAGCCTACTGACACCTTGAATTTAGACCATTGAGACTACGCCGACCACATGTAGTATGAAACATGATAGTACTGGTGTTCTCTGTCCCATTTAAAACAGTATGTTTGGTCAGCCTATCATTAACTTATTTTCACACTTTACTTCTCCATCCAAATTGTACTTTCCTTCTCATACATTACTTTGCATCTACACATTTTCCGTGACTTTGCCCATCTGGATCTCTTTGACTTGTCACTGCCTAAGTGGTATCATTCCTTGGCAAGACTGTTCTGTGCTCCTCCCTTTTAAGCCATTGAACACAGGAAAATCAATTACCTTTTAACACACAGCCATATCATGCATTTCTTCTTCAATGCTGCTTGCTGGTTCCAAGATAAAGCTTTCTCATTACAGTTCTTCCTTTGCTACTAGGATCTGCTCTTCCTCCCCATACCTCAAACAACAACCACACCTGTCTGCCTGCCTGGTAATAGAATTCTAGGTGCTTTTCAGTCTCCAGCCTTTGTTCATTCTGTCCCTTTGACTGAACTATGACCAATCCTTCCTGACCAGATTCAGAGGCTACTTTCTCTGTGAAGCCTTTTTCCTTCCAAATTATACTAAAATGGATAAATATTAAGAATGAAGTTTCATGAGTTTTGAAAACTATATACACCCCAATTAATATACAGAACACTGTCATCATCCCAGAATTTCATCTGTATCACTCAGTCTCACTCTTCTCTCTGCCAGAGGCAATTGCTGTCTTATTTCTATTTAGTTAGTTAGCTAGTTAGTTTCAAGCGTAAAAAAACAACGTAATGATTAGACATTTAGATACCTCAGAAAATGATAACCCCAGTAAGTCTATTACCAATCTGCGACTGCAGTTTTTACAATATTGACTATAATCCTCATACTGTACTTTACATCCCCATGACTACTTTGTGACTACCAATTTGTACATCTTAATCCTTTCACCTTTCTCACCCAACCTGCAAACCTCCTCTCATCTAGTAACCATCAATTTATTTTCTGTATTTATGAGTCCATTTCTGTTTTATTTATTATTTTATTTTGTTCTTTAGATTCCACACGTAAATGTGATCATATGGTATTTATATTTCTCAATCTGATTTGTTTCATTTAGCATAAGACACTCCAGGCCCACCCATGTTGTTGCAAATGGCAACATTTCATTTTTATGGCTGAGTAATAGTCCATTATATATGTGTACCACAGTTATTTTATCCAATTGTCTATTGATGGGCATTTTGTTTATTTCCATATTCTGGCTATTGTAAATAGTAAACACAGGGGTGCATGTATCTTTTCCAATTAGTGTTTTGGATTTCTTTGGATAAATATCCAGGAGTGGAATTGCTGGGTCAAAAGGTAGCTCTATTTTTAATTTTTTGAGGAACCTCCATATTGCTTTCCATAATGGTTGCCTCATTTTACAATCCCATCAACAGTGCACAAAGGGTTCCCTTTTCTCTCCACCCTCACCAGCACATCTTGTTTGTTGGTTTATTGATGATGGCCATTCTGACAGGTGTGAGGTGATATTTCATTCTGGTTTTCATTTGCATTTCTCTGATGAGTAGTGACATTGAGCATCTTCTCATATGCCTACTGGCTATCTGTATGTCCTCTTTGAAGAAATGTCTATGAAGGTCCTCTGCCAATTTTTAAATTGGATTGTTAGGTCTTTTTATGTTGAGTTGCATGGTTCTTTATAAATGTTGGATATTAACTTCTTATCAGATGTATCATTGGTGCATATCTTCTCCCATTTAGTAGGGTGTCTTTTAATTTTGTTGCTAGTTTCCTATGCAGTGCAAAACCTTTTCAGTTTGATGTAGTCCCAATTGTTTATTTTTTCTTTTGCTTCCCTTGCCTGAGTAAATATACCAGAGAAAAATATTACCAACAACAATGTTAGAGAGTTTACTGCCTATATTTTCTTCTAGGAGTTTTATGGTTTAGGGTCTTACATTTAAGTCTAATCAATTTTGAGTTTATTCTTATCTATGGAGTGAGAATGTGGTCTGGTTTTCTGAACACTATTTGTTGAAGAGACTGTCTTTACCCCAGTGTATATTCCTGCCTCCTCTGTCATAGATAACTAAACATACAGGCTTGGTTTTACTTCTGGATTCTCTATTATGTTCCATTGATCTATGTGTCTATTGTTATGCCAATGCCATACTGTACTGATTACTATGGCCTTGTAGTATAGTTTGATATCAGGTAGCATGATACCTCTAGCTTTATTCTTTCTCAAGACTGTCGTGGCTATGTGAGGTCTTTTACAGTTCCACATAAATTTTAAAATTATTTCTTCCACTTTTGTGAAAAATGCCATTGGTATTTTGATAGGGATTCACTGAATCTATAGTTTGCTTTGGGTAGTACAGACATTTTAACATATTAATTCTTCCTACCCTGTGCATGGTATACACTTCCATTTATTTGTATCTTCTTTCATTTCTCCCTTCAGTGTCTTATAATTTTCTGAGTACAGGCATTTTACTGCCTTGGCTTAGTTTATTCCTAGGTATTTTTAATGCAATTATAAATGTTGATTGTTTTCTTAATTTCTCTTTCTGATAGTTCATTATTGTTGTATAAAAATACAACTGACTTGTAAATATTAACTTTGTATCCTGCTACTTTACTAAATAATTCATTTATCAGTTGTAATAATTTTTAGGTGGAATTTTTGGGGTTCTCTATATATAGTATATACTTCTTCCTTTCCCATTTGGATGCCTTTTATTTCTTTACCTTATCTAATTGCTGTAGCTAGAACTTCCAGTACTATGTTAAATAAAAGTGGGGTAAGTAGGCATCCCTGTCTCATTCCTGATCTTAAGGAGAATGATTTTAGCTTTTCTCCATTGAGTATGATATTAGCTGTGGGTCTGTCATATATGGCCTTTATTACATTGAGATATGTTCCCTCTATTCTCACTTTGCTGAGAGTTTTTATTATAAATGAATGCTAGATTTTGTGAAATGATTTTTCTGCATCCATTGATATGATCATATCATTTTTATTTTTTATTTTGTGTATATGGTATATATCACATTAATTGATTTGTGGACATGGAAACAACCTTGCATACCAGGAATAAATCTAACTTGATTGTGGCACATGATCTTTTTAATGTATTGCTGAATTCAGTTTGCTAATATGTTGCTGAGGGTTTTTACATCTACGTTCATCAGGGATATCAGCCTATAATTTTCTTTTTTGGTAATGTCTTTGTCTGGTTTTGGAATCAGGGTAATGGTGGCCTTGCACATTACTGGAAGTATACTAAGTACTTGACTTTCATCAGCTCATCCAATCGTTGCAACATTCCCACGCAGTCAACAATATGTTTATACCCACTGACAGAGAGGAAACTGAGGCCTGTAGAGGCCAGTTCCTTTTTTAAGTTAATTCATCTAATTAGTAGCAGAAACAAGATTAGAATCTACATCTACCTAATGTCATTATTACATATTCTCAAAAATTATTCCCTAATACTGCATATCTGATAAATTGTAGGCTCTCAAGTTTTTAAAATTTAAATTTAATACTTTCTAAAGAAATCCAGCACTCATCAAATATGGTAATGGTTGACCCAAAAAGATACCATTTATTCCTCACTGATAAAGCCAAGCAATTATCCTTATGAGATGATTTCAGTAGCACTCTTATTTCAAAATACCCATTCTATTTTGCTCACAACTTTATGGGTCAAAAATCTGGGGGAACTCAGTTGGGTAGTCCTTGCTTGGGGCTCTCATGTGGCTGTAGTCAGGTGTTGGATGGGCTGCAGAAATAGGGTGGCTCGCCTTGGGTGCACATCCATGATGGCTTCCTCACACATCTGGCAGTTATTGCTGTCAGTGGGAGCCCCGCTGGGACTGTCAGACCTGGTGCCAGCATGTGGCCTCTTCAGCCCAGTGGTCTCAGGGCAGTAAGACTTCTTCCTCCATTTCCTTCAGAGTGAAAGTGCCAAGAGAACCCATGCAGAACATTTCTAGACTCACAAATTATATAGTATCATTTCTACCATGCTGTGTGGGTTGAAAAAGTCACAGACTGCCCAGATAACGATGAGAGGAGGGACAAGGCGACATTGTAGGAGAAATGTGGGATGGAAGACAGTGTTGTGGCCACCTTTGGTAAATAGAATCTGTCACAGCCATCTGCTTAAGACTGCTGAACTTTGGGGCATGTCGTGTGGGCCACTGATGGTAAAGAACTTCAACTGGGGAGTTCCCTGATGGTGTAGTGGCTTACGGCTTCAGCGCTGGCGCTGTCAGCACTGCGGCCTGGGTTCGATTCCCAATCAGGGAGCTACCCACATACCAAGAAGCAAAAAAAAAAAAAAAAAAAAAAAAAAAAAAAAAAAAAAAAAAAAAAAGAACTTCAACTTAGAAAACTCCTTTTGGGAGTCAATAGAGTCTTCATCCACTGAATGTCAGAAAACAGGTGGGCTTTACTGAAAAAACTAAATAGGTAGAGTCATTTTAAATTTGGTTTTGTTTAAGTTATTTCACTCAGTGTGGGAGCATGACTGTGTGTTTTCAGAAACCTAGAAGTATTATAGTAATTGCACAACTTTGCTGGCCACACAGCATCAAATGAGTTTCATAAGATAGTCCTGCAAATTATGTCGTAAAGAGGAACGCTAAACATCTTCAAATGAAATAATCCTCATGGATATTATAAAACAATTTAATCCAAGCTATAACCACTTACAGTTAAGAACTGGCAATTTAAAAACTCTTCAAACTGTCAGGATAAGGCTTAGGTAATAAAAGGCACTGCTCCAAACTTACCTGGCTTTACGAATGTGCAGCTGAGGGTAATGGTTGTGCCTGTGACATATATACACGGCAAAGTCCTCATCATATGTCAGACTCGGAACATTCCCCACTAGGTCAAACACAGTTATGAGAGTTGAGCCTAAATTACAGAGACAAAAAAATGTGGATGCATTTTACCAAGAAATAACTTTAAAATTTCAGAATTAAATGTACTTTCTATTCTAAATAGTGTTTTACTTGTTATAATCAAATAAGCACATTATACATTTTGGACCTGAAGACCATTTTAAGCATGAAGTTCCCATATTCACATCTGGGGACAGGAGGTAGTTGCGTGACCTTACCTAGGCTCAGGTAGGATGGCACTATGAGAAAGATGAAGTGCAATTCTGGCACTGCCTTAAACACGGTCCTGGCAAGGGAAAGAGAGGACAGGATGGGTGTTCATCACCAAGCAATCTCATTAGCTGGCACTTGATTAAGACAAAAGCTTTCACTAAAAAACCGAGGTATTCATATATCCACATGTGCTCCTTTGTTTCCGGCCTGCAAAGGCAAGAACACCTTCAAGGCAAATTATTTTTCTTCTCTACTTTGCCTTTTATTCCAAATGGCCTCTTTTCTATCTGTTCCATGGAGGATGAGAGAATAAAAGGTGCCATGTTTATGCAGCACACCAGATTTCTGCTAATATTAACCTTTGACCTGGCATCTGGATGATCTGGTGTGACATTACAAAGTGACTTGAAAGCTGAGGCCACCACCCCCAAATGTCTGTGCAGGCTGTCAGAGGCCCATCCCCATTAACTGGAAGTCTCAGTGATCATATTTCAATGCACCACATTATTCAGGGTGCGCTGCAGTCTGCCATGTGAATAAACATATCTAAAGATCAGGTTGAGGAAAACTATTTTTAGAACCACCCAAACCTGTGACTCTTTACTTTTCTACTACTTCCTCCCAATCCATTTTAAAATAACTACAAACAATGGCCGCTAAAGATGTGTGCTGAAGGGAGCATCAACTCAAAGAAATAGATTGTTTCTTACAGAAATATCAGTGCTATTAAAAGTAAATGCTTTAATATAGTCATAAATTATAAGCAAATTTAACACCCCAAAGAATTTCATGTCCTTTAAAATTATTTTAAAACTACAGTCAGTCTTCTGTATCCATAGGTTCTGCATTCGTGGATTCAACCAATCACAGACTGAAAATATTTTTTAAAAGGCTTACATTGTTGCTGATGTGTACTATGTAGTTAAGCCTATGATGGTTGCCTCTCTCCTGAACATGTACAAACTTTTTCTTCTCATTAGTCCCTAAACAATACAGCATAACAACTATTTAGATAGCATTTACATTGTATTAGGTATTATAAATAATGTAGAGATGATTTAAAGCATATGGGAGGATGTGCATAGGTTGTATGCAAATACGCATACTACATCATTTTACATAAGGGACTTGAGCATAGTGGGTTTTGGTGCCCTCAGGGGTCCTGGAACCAATTCCCCTCAGATGCCGAGGGATGACTGTATCCACATGGCCTCTTTCATGTCATTCTGGCATTAATGTGTCTTGTTTACAGTACTCCTGCCAGCCTCCCAAGTCACTGTCTGGAAGGCTCCAGCCACTCACCGAAAAATCTCTTTGCAGCAGCCAACAGAATACTCATTCACAGCCACAAACAAGTGCATGAACAATGTGTTCAGAGGCTGCAGAAGAAAAGAGAACACAATGAAAGGCTGAGTCAGCATTCGGGCTATGTTACAGCAGGGCAGGAGGTAAGAGGAGGGTTTTCGGAGCAGCCACAGACCCAGAGCAGCCCTGTGTTTGTCAATCATATTTTATGTCTACAGTGATGAGACATGCAGGCAGTGTTGGAGCTTTCTCATTGACTTTGTTCACCACCGTCTGTCCTCCTAGCTCAGAATTATTCAAGGAAACGAATTATAAATGAGTCCAGCAAGTCTGGCCCATCTTCCTGCCCTCACAAACGGGTTGTGGGCAGGGAAGCGCCTGCAGGGGAGTGAAATCGATTATGAACTCAGTAGTCTTGTCCGGGGGGTGTCAATGCCAAGGGAAAGACAATCACCCTTTCCCAGGGGCTCCTGAGTCAGCAGCTGCCGCCCTATTCAAGTGACATGAGGGAAGAAGTCTCTTATGAATTTGAAGGATGGAAGGCAGATGCCATGTTATGAATCCAATGGCTTGTTTTGTTCAACATTCCCAGAGTCAGAATCGGTGTCCAGATAACAACAGCAGCAATAACGAGACCAATGTAAGCACTTACCATGTATTAAGTCATCTAAATCCCACAACAACCTTACTTAACATCTGCTTTACATTCCAAACAGGAGTAGCCTTAGGAGTACACAGTTTATTACTTGGCTGATTTATCTCCCATCAAAAATATTATAATGCAAGATTTATTCTTTAGCTTTAAGACAAAAGTTATTACTTTAGTTGCAAATACTCCTGGGATAAGTAATAATACATTAAGCCTTCAGGCCCTATCACAATACTGTCCAATAGAAAAAATATTTGAGCCACAAACTCAAGGCATATATGTAATTTTAAATGTTCTAATAGATATATAAAAAAGAACAAAGATACAACAGGCAAAATTAATTTTTAATACATTTTATTTAATCTAACATATTTAAGTGATCATTTTTACCAAGTAATCTATATAAAAATTGTTAATGAGATATTTTATACTCTTTTTCTTTCTACTAAGTATTTGAAATCTGATGTGTATATTATACTTACAGCACATCTCAATTCAGACGAGGCACATTTGAAGTGCTCAATAGCTAATGGCTCATGGCTACTATATGGGACAGCTAAGCTCTACACTATTATAGGAAGTAGTTTAAAAAGAAACAATCTTCAGAGGACAAGAATAAGAACAAAGGAGAAAGAATTTATGAAAAGTGGAGCTGATTTATAAGTTTCAAAAAGGTAAAATCATGATCCTAATGCAAATATAAAATAACATGTCAGAGATTTGTTCAATTAAGGAGGTGACCAATGAGATGATAAAAATGATTCACTGCATCTGAAAAGCTGGCTACTTTAGGCAATTTAATGAGGGGATGTATAATATGAAATAGTTAATGTCCTACTGAGCCATAAACCATAACCTTTGAGGTTATCTCTTCCACAAGATAGAAAGTATATACATCTCAAATGGATAAAAATCTACAAGATAATCATGATTCCTACAGAACTATAAAACAACCCAGTCAATAGAAAATCAAAGGTACAAGCGTTGACTGAAAGAATCTTTCTGCCTATTTCCAAGTTTGAGACCATTTTTCTGACAAAGGTAACTGGGTGTATAGGTGGTGAAGTAAAGAAGAGCAGAGAGGACAGCAGGAAGGCACCATCTAGCTGAATAAGTGCTGGCCAGGTGTGCATGTGCGTGTGTGTGTGTTCATGTGTGCGTGTGAGCATATGTGTAGGTGTGTGCATGTGTGTATGTGTGCACAAGCACAAGCGCATCTGTATGCATGTGTGTGTGCATACATGTGTACATGTGTGTCTGTATATGTGTGTACATGTGTGCATGTGGGTATGCGTGTGCACGTGGATGTGTGGGTGTGTGGGGGTGTGTGTGCGTGTGTACATGCATGCATGCATGTGGGGGGGGTGAACTCATTCATGCACTCAACTGACATTCCCCAGGGCTCCGGTGATGTGCTGTTGCATTACACTGACAGGCAGGTGTGCTTTGCTCGAGTCACAGTTCTTGGCTTTCCACAGAAATTGAGGCCAGACACTGGCCTGGCTCTGGCAGGCTGAGGACAGGGAGTGCTCAGATGTGGCAGCAGCTACCAAGGCCCAACTCCCTGGTAACTGCTGACATGGCTCCTATTAGCCAATAGGTTGTCAGGCACTCGCAGCAAGAAGACATCAAATGAGCCAGAGTCCATAAAGGCACTTTGAAAATTACAGAGTGTGACCTGAGTTTGAGACTCCATTGTCATCATTACAGGGGCAAATATATAGATGGCAGGTGCCCTCCCAACATAGCAAAGCCTTTGGACACTGACGCTCGGAGCACAGTGTGGAGACTGGAAAGCAGATGCTCTGACATGCCCACTGATTCCTCACCAGCAGAGCAGGACCTGGGCTTGCAGCAGCTCTCTGATCTGGCCATGACCGTCCTTTCCTATCCCCTCTGACTTCCTGCTCTCAGACCCACTTTTCCTTCCTATCAGCTAACTTAATTCCTAGTTGTCATGTCATATACTTCCTGTTGTGAGTTTTGAACTCCTCAACCCAAAACTGAGAAGACATACATGGGACCACAGGACTTCCCTTCAAATATAGGCAATTCTTATAAGCACTGTGCAGATTGCTTACCGTGCATGGGATTTCATTGTCCAGCTCCTGGAGCAAGGACAACCAGTCATCCTGGTTGGCCACCTTCCAGTTGGGATAGTCCAGGAAAGTGGCCTGAGCCATGATCTCCTCCTTGTCATTGCAGAGAGTAATGGCAAGGTTTGCCTTCTCCCTGTGGAAATGATTAAAAGTGCACACATAAATAATATTACTGAAAGTGAAATGAGGGTGCTTTTCTCCCCGTTTGGCTATGGTGCTCAGCAACCACTGCATAAGGTATGGTAACCACTGAAAGAGGGGAAAATGATGTGACAGCAAATCTGGGAATAGATCTTTCAGGACATCTTGTACTAACTAAAGTTTTATTGAAATTTACATTTCATTAGAAAGGAATTATATTTATGATATAAAGTGTCCAACACCCTTCTCCTGGAAATTGGCTGAGAAAAATTGTGTGACTGTAAAGTTTTCCCTGTCCTCCCCATGTTGCCAGAACCACCGTGTTAGCCTAAACATGTACAATCAGGGTGGCCCAGACATGGGACTGTCAGTGCTAAAGCAAGAAAAATCCTGGGCACACTGGGATGACTTGGCACCTACGTGCAGCAGCAAACCTAAGGGGTTAGCTCTGCCTCTGTCAGCATTCCTAAGCAATTTCTCCAAACCTTGAGCTAACTGATTCTTATGGAATCTGAGCATATGCAATCTCACCTGCTCCAGCTGCAGAAATGGAGACCCTGAGGGGGTCCTGCTTAAGCTTAAGGGGACCCAGCAAGTTAACAAAGACAAGAAAGGAGAAGCAAGTCTTCTGATTCTCATCCTGGTGGTGGTCCCAAAGGAAGTTCTTGATGGTTCCACTCAAGGGCTACCCTATCATGTGGCCTGTCGTGACAGCAAGAGCTAAGACTTAAAGATGCATATAGTTTACTATACAGAGAACCATTTGTACATAAATTTCCACTTTCTCAGTTGAGTGAAATCTACCAGTATCTTAAGTTAGAGGAAAAAAAGACTTAAATGTTTCTTCAAAAAACAAAGACGGTAGAAGTAATAAGTCTCTTTATTAAGAAGACTAGGAGAGAAGACAACATATAACTGAAAGAGGAGAAGAGAATGGGGAGAAAAGATAGAAAGATATAAATGCTTTCCAGTTGCCTTTTTATCACAAAAGTATTGTATTATCAGTGCAATCAAAAATTAGAAAGTGCTCACAAGCAAGAAGAGAAAAAAATAATAGGAAAAATCACCTGTAATACTACCACCCATAGAAAACCAAACATTTTGGTTTCCATCTCTCCAGATTTGTCTTCTTTTTGAGGCAGCTATACTTTGAAATGTACTTCTTGTGTTTTTTACAACAGAATCGCACAACCCACACTGTTGGTAGCCTGCCTGCTCTGTTTCCACCTGCCGGCATATCGTTTTACTAGAGCTATTCACCAAAGAGCAGTCTCACACACACACTTCTTGTTCTAATTGTTTTCTTCAACCAGTTCATCTTGGCTTAAATAAGTATATTTTAATATAAAATTTACATCACTCCCATAAATGGAAAACCAGTATCCCTTCCTATAACTGGAAGTTTACTATAAAAATAAAGATACAACATTTAAAACAAAAACTTCTTGTACATGTATCAAGTCAAATCACCTTAGGGACCACCAGAGATAGAGGCATCTCTGGAAAACATTGTGCCTACAGCCACTGTGCCCTCTCATAAAACCATATCCCACAGTCCCAGGGGACATTCTTGGGACACTGGGCCCAAGGACCCTACCAAAGCAATGGTTGTTATCACAGGGAAAAAGGCAACAAGCTCCTTTCAGGTCCCAAGAATAGAGCATATGCACAAAAGACTTACATGCAGCAGGATGCACCCCCGAATCTTTCCAGTCTGGTTCCCTGAAGCCCTGCCCCTTTCAAAGCCGGTTTAAAATTATTCTTTGTAATAAGTCAAGTCCTAACTAAAGGAGGTCTATTAAAATACATACACACATACATGCATGCGCGTACGCGCGCACGCGCGCGCACACACACACACACACACACACACATATATTTCAACCAAATATTTTAAAGCTCAAAGATATTATCCACTAATAGAAATCAGAGTTATTTTCTTTAGTGCAATGTCTCACTTATTCAATTGGTTTAGGGAATTTTCCAAGCTCAGTCAAAACCCATTTTATTTAACTATACTTGATGGAAATCTTGGTGAAACAGTGTCCCCATTTTCCGCTTTGTTAAGCAGCATGAATAACAGAACTCTCGACGTCTGGTGCAGCACACTGTCACAGGAACTGCAGCGGTCATGGTTCCCATCCCCCCACCACACTGTGACATCTGCACTGGACCTGGCTCATTCTTTTGGCCCTTTCCCCACTCGTCTGCTATGCCCAATCTGCTCATTTTCTCCCCTACAAGTTAGCAGGGTTTTTTAAATGAGGTAAGTTTTGTGCACTCCTATATCTCTGTGATTAAGCCAGCTGTCAATAAAATGAAATTGAATAAACTTAAGAAACTACCAGGTTTAGAAATGCCTATAAAAAAGGTCTCTAAGCCTCGAGGTTGGTGCGGTATGGGGACAGGAAGTTACCAATATAAAAAATGGTCTGGGTAGCAGCTGTCTGGGGAGCTCCAGGACATTAATGAAAATGCAAATTTACTTTTATTTCTGAAAATATGCTGTCTTCTAAGGTAGGTCACAACCTTTTGCTATAAGGATCCCATTTTAACATTTCAAAAAAAATCTCACCATGCCCTCCACCTCCATGACATAAGTTTTACTTTTCATATCTGCCAGCTCAGAAAATATATAAACACATTAAACGCCCCCAATCAAGGGTCCCTTAAAGCCACTGCAATACCCAGCAGGGGTGTGAAGCTCACCTTTAGAAACAATTGGCTGTCAGTAATTTTCAGGTATCTAGTAGGTGACCATGTAGAGGATTTGAGAAAATAACATTTGTGGAAGCATTTTGAAAAGAAATCTGTAGAAAGAGCCCAGTTGTAACCTCTCCCCGACCCTACACTCTATATTTTGACGGTCCCTTAAAAGGATGGGCCCTTGGAGGCTGAGGATGAACTGGTGATCACAAGCACAGCCCAGTCGCCTGCCCCCCTGCTCAGCCTGGGACATACTTCTTCCCAGGAGGGACAAGTCAGAACTGCACATTTGCTAACGAAGTGTGGGCTTATGAATTATTTACATAAGGGCAGCCATTTCCATGGTAAAGATGTGAAAGACTTCTAAAGGTAGACAGTGAGAGCCCCCGCTCCAGCGCTCTCGAACCTCTGCTGTTCACTTCCCCATCGCAGAGGTGATCACACCTCCCTCTGCATAAGGACGTGCTACAGCTTGGTTTTTTTTTTTTTGTTTTTTTCTAGTGATGCATTAGAAAGAGAATCCAATACACTCACAAAGCAGTGCCTCATCCTGTTCTATGGCTGCCCAGGTGCTGCGAAGGGACAGGAAGGAGAATAATAGAAAAGCTCATCTCTGTTTTATGCTAGTCCCTGCTCTCTTATGGGCAGGGCAGAGGGAAGGGAAAAGCATGAGCACCTTCTAGGAACTAGGCACTGTATTTTCACTGTTCCACTTACCCTGTAAATTCAGTACAACTATCCATTTCACAGATGAGGAAGGTGAGGCTTAGGGAGGTTAAGTGACTTAGACACAGGCACATGACTAGTGGTGTATTCATTCATTCATTCATGCAACATTTATTGAAGACCTACTAAGTACTAAGCATTACTCTAGGCTCTGGGGACACAGCAAGGAACAAAAAAAATCTCTGCCCTCATGAAGCTGACATTCTGGTGGATGGAGGTAGGCATTTTTTAAAAAAGAACTAAAATGCATAGACATCAGGTGGTGGCAAGTGTTATGGAGAAAAATAAGGGGAGAGGATGTACCCTGTGTGTGTGTGCGGTACACTTCCAGAAGAAGGCAGTATTTGAGCTGCAATGGAGAGGCATAAATGTGTCTGGGGTGCTCCAAAAAAAATAAAGAAAGTCAGTGTCATTGCAGGGAAAAAAGGGTGGGCTCCATATCAGATCCTGGCAGAGGGATGGCAAACCAATGAAGGGTTTTGAGCAGAAGCATGACAGGATCCAAAGTGTCTGAACAGTGACACTCTGGCTATTGTGAGAGGGGGTAAGGCCAACAGTTGACATCAAAGTGGAAGGCCCTCATTAAGAGGCTGTAGTACCCAAGCACGAATGCAGGAGCCGTGGACCTGGGTGGGAGGAGTGAGGTGGGGAGATGTGTGAAAGTGGACCTGACAGCCTTTGCTGTTACAGGATGTGAGAGAACAGAGTGAAGATGACACCAAGGTTTTTTGGTCCAAGCAAGGGGAAGGATGAAGTTGCTAGAATTACTGAGATGGGGAAAGAATGGGCAGGGTAGTTTGGAGGCAGGTGGTGATCACACTATGTGTCAAGTATCAGTAAGCTGGATAAACAAATTTGGAATCTAGGACATTCTGTCATCAATGTTAGATGTTATTGCACATGTAAGTCATAAATTCACCCAGAATTGACTTTTTATATGACATGAATTTGGTATTTACATTTACACTCTTCTGCCTATACAGAACCAATTGTCTCTGCCACCCTACTCAGGCTGGGACATACTTCCCCCCCCAGGAAGAAAAGTCAGAACTGCACACAAGGTCCATCCTTTCCCTACCGGCTATGCCACCATGCTGGCTTTGCAATCACCATGTTTTTAAGTATGTGTGGGTCTGTTTCTGGGATCTCTATCCTGTCCCATCAGTTTTTTGTCAATTCCTTGGTCATTACCATACTGTTCTAATTACTATACCTACAATTAGTCTTTAGTTGGGCAAGTGTCCCCTTCTTATTTTTCTTCTGTCAGATTGTTCTGGCTCTTTGCTCCCATGTAAATTATATTATCAACTTCAACAAGTAATCCTGTTAGGATTTTGATTAGGGGGATAATTGACTTCTTTATGATCCAGGAATCTGGTATACTGATTCATTTATTTAAGTCTTCCTTAATGTCTTTCAATAAAGTTTGATAGTTGACTTCACAACAGGCTTGGAGCTATTCTGTCAGTTTTATACTTAGATATTTTATATTCTATGGCATGAGTGTAAATAGTATCTTTTTAAAAATGATTTCTAAGCATTCAATGCTAGTCTATAAAAGTGTAATTGTCTTTTGTTTGACTTAATAGCCAGCAACTTTAAACTTACGTATTAATTCTAATGCTTTTGTTTACATATTCCTCTCAATTTTCTACATAGAGAATATATCACTTGCAAAAAGTAAATTTTGTTTCTTCCTTTCAAATCCTAACACTATTTATTTTACTATTTTCTTTCTTACTGCAATAGCTAGAATCTCCAGTTCAATTTTGAACAGAAGTTGTGACAACAGGAATCCTCAGCCTGTTCCTTATAGTAAAAGAAATTTTTTTAAATATTCTATCATTATTTATGATGTTTATTAAAGGTTTTTATATGAATATATCATATTTTAATAAGAATATGACAACTTCCATACCCTGCTAAAGGTATGGGAGTTGTCATATTCTCATTTTAAGCTTTATGTAAGAATAAATGTTGAATTTTATCAAATGTTTTTCTTAAGATGATTATATGATTTTCTCCTTTAATCTGGGAATGTGATGAATTAGATTAATCAATTTTCTAATATTAAAACAACCTTGAATTCTGGGATCAACCAGATTTCAACCAATTTTAGTATATTTCTTTTCTGAATGTTTTAAAATTTTTGCATTTATATTCATTAACAAAATTGAATATGATTTTTACTTCTCATTCCATGGGACACTGGCTATTACCCTTTCCTTCTTGTCTGTCCTTATCTGATTTTGGTATTACCATTATGCTAGTCTTATAAAGTGAGTTAAGGAGTGTTCTCTGTCTTTCTGTTTCTAGGACATTTCATTCAGTTGGGACATACGGACGTACCTAATTCTTGAATGTTTAGTATTATATAACTGGCTTATAAAAGCAATTAATTGTATCTGCTATTTTATTAGTGGGAGGGTTTAAAGTTATCTATTCAATTTCTTTAATAGGTTTCAATCACTTTTTAAGTTGACTTTAGGAAACTGAATTTTCTAAAAATTTATACTTTTCATCTACATTTTCAAATTTTTTGGCATGAAGCTTTTTATATAGGTATAGATCCAATCCCTTTAAAGTCCTTTCCAAAATCCCCAAATCCCTAAAGACCAGAACTTTACCTTATATCTCATTTGATAGCAAAATCAGACCTAAAGTGGTATCAGGTTATTCTACAGACTTTATTCCAGTTAGAGAATTTCTCTAGACTTTTATCACAGAAATATTAAAGTGTATGATTATGGGGATCCACTCCAGCCCTCGCTGGTAGAGTTAAATAATATGTGATAAGTGCAGGGAATTAATTTTTTAAATTCTGCATTCTGAAACACAGCTACTCCCACGGGACCTGTTTAAAGGACTGTGGATCTGTAATATCCTTTTATTGCCTGCCAATATCATCTTATTTAATATTCTGACACTTTTTTGAAGTAGCCACTATCATGACAGAGTATCACTTCTGCTAGTTTCTATTGGTTACACAGGGCCAGGCTTGATTCAGTGTGAGAAGTGATGACATGAGGGCATAAATGCAGAATATGTGGTTCATAGATGGGGAAGAGCACCTTTGCGTATTAGCTTCTACACCCTCTTCCTGAATAACACCTTAAGAGTATTATTTACATTACGATCACATGCCTCCCACTTTATGTACTATTTTGGCCTGTGTTTTATCTAAGTTATTTATAATTTATTATTTATATTTAATATCTATTTTAAATTGGTTATTATCGTTATTGCCTTATACGAGTTAGATTTACCCACATATTTGCCCTTATTTTTGTTTATTTTCTTTCTTGTACCTTAGGTTTTTCAGCTGAGATACTCTTACATTCTGAGGTATTTCCTTCATTCAGAGTCCATCGGTAAACTCAGTTTTTGTTTGTCTGCCAATGCATTTATTATCCTCCATGTATTAAAAAATTGTTTCACTGGGTATATATCATTCTAGGTTATGTTATTTTCTTTCCATATTGGAGATAGTTCACCATCTTCTCATTATCATTGTTGCTAGTGAGAAATCATCTATGCTCTTCTCTTTAGCTTTAGTGTTTTGCTGTTTTATTATGATGTGCTTAGGTGTGGCTTTCTCTGTGTATCTACCCTGTTTGGGATTCATTTAGTTTTCTGAACTGAAGAATTGAAGAATTATTTTCAATAATTCTGGAAAGTTCTCAGCCATTTTCTCTCCAAATGTTGACTGTTCCATGTCCTATTATCTCCTACAAGTCCAGTAGTCTTAATTGTTAAATGGTGCATTCACATTTTTGGTGTGTTTCTTTGTGCTGAATTTTGGATAATTTATTGGTATTGATCATCCACCTCACTACTTCCATTTTCAACTGTGCCTACTATGATGTTTGACTCATCTACTGAGCTTTCAATGTCAACTATATTTTCATTTCTAGATGGTCTATTTGACTTTTTTCAAGCATCATTATTCATTCATATGACTTTTTAAGACTTATCTTTTCACTTTAGACATACTAAGGACAGTTATTTTATATTCTTTGACTTAATATCTGAAGCCTTTGAGAGTCTGATTCTGCTGAATATTTTTGTTGCTGTTGGTTCTCAATAATGGTGCAGGTTTCCTTGTATATTTGTGAACTCATGTTCCTTGGAACTTTCTCTGTATTATTTATAGTCTGAGTTGAAGCTCCATCCCTTGAGACCTGGTCTGTATTTATTTCAGCCAGTCTCCTGGACAGTTTCCTAACTTGCGACCATTTAAATCAAATTCTCCATTTTATTTCCTTTATTCAATCTACTAGTAAATTCAGTTTTCGTCTGAAAATGCATTCATTACTTGGGAAGTTTTGAAGCTTTTTGGGAGCACAGAGATAATTAACATAGACCTCAAATCAATACATGCTAGGAGTTCTTGGGGGAGGCTTCATTCCATGCTGAGGTTGAAACAGGCAAGTTTGCTTCCTGTCCACTTTTATCCAGTGGGCTTATGTCTCATTCATCCTTACAATGAACAAGTCAGTTTTACACAAAAGAATCTAGTATTTTGCTCCTTAGGTAGAGGGAGTATTTATTTTCTGTTCTTTGGAAAGCTGTCAAAACAGAAGCATGAGGTTTTTGGAATGTAGCAAAAATACTCAAGGAGAAAGTGGCATTGGCTCCAGCTTTTCTCTAGAAGTTCTAATTTCATTCTGATAATGTTCTCTGCTCAGTCAGTGTGTGTGTGTGTGTGTGTGTGTGTGTGTGTATCAACATGTTGTTTCCATCCAGAGGACATCATTAAGGCATTTAGTCTACCATAATGCCAAAAAATGAAATCATTTCATTGGTATAGACATTTTAAAGCATTTTATACATATTGCCTTTCTGCTCTCCAACAAAACTGTGCCAGTATATATTATACTCAGCAGTGTGCTGACTGGAAACTACAAATTTATAAATGTATACATTAGTTATACACTTCAATTGTACTTAATATGAAATCCAAAATACTGCACTATCTCTTACTCTTTTCAATAAAAATAATGAGGAACAGATTATAGGCTATTTATATGCTGATGTCAAAATAAACAGAGATAAAAAGATCTTTTAGAAAAAAAAATCTATGCACATTTTGAAGTTCAGAAGAGCATTTCACCAGCATGGATAAGAGCATATACTGGCTTTGTCACTTACCAACTGTTTGACCTTGCCAGGCGTCCATTAAAATGGACAGGGGAATGGCTACGTCAGAGAAGTGTCAGAGTATTAAGACGACATTGGCAAAGCACAGAGCTGGACAGAAAATAAATTCTCAAAACTGATAGCTAGTTATTATTTTTTTTTCTGGAGGTGAAACAAAGAGAGAGTTTATTGAAGAGAAAGTACACTCCAAAGAGGTAGCAGCGGGCTTGAGCAAGGAGAGTGGCTCAAGAGTCTAGTTATTATTAACTTGTCCCAGTGACTCTATTATTGGATGGGGCAGTTGAGATTTGAGTCCAAGTTTGCTTGAATCCAAAATCCAAGTTACAGAACTTAGAGACTGGTTGTTGCAAAAGATCTCCTGCGCAGGAGGGCAGATTTTCTTGTTGCCCGTTCCCTCACCATACACTCCATAAGAAGAAAGGCATGGGGGAGTGGGGCCCTTCCTGATGTGTGCTAAAACTGATCAACGTTCTGGGGCTTACTTAGCTACATACTTACAGAAGATAGATGATATTAAGCCTTCCAAACAGCTTCTTGGTAAAGTTTCTAATGAGGTTTTGGATACAGTAAATATCCTGTGGTTCTGTTCTTCGGCAATGAACCACTTCTACCGTTCCTCTTGGAGAAGTGAGTACTGACATTTTCAAAACCTGTTTCAAAAAGAGAGAAAACAGCCCACTGTTAATCTGAGATGGCAAGCTGGGCTGGTTACTATGCTTACAAAATTGAACATTAATTCCATTTCTGTATGGTCAGAGTGAATGTGGTATTAGCATGCTGTTGGGGGACACATTTTCCCCTGAGAGCAGGCTATGATGACTGTCACCCAAAACCAGCTGACATGTTTCTTTCCAGGAGAATGATGTTTTTTGAGAACTGGCTTGTCTAGAAGTTTCTGCAACTATAATCTTTGTTTCCAACAAAGCTGCTTTAAAGTATTCTAACAATAGAATAAAAAATAAAACAGTGAAAATAATTATTTACTGATTCAAGGTCCTCTTATATTTAAATGGCCACCAAGGCATGCAGTCAAGAGTTACAAAGGAAATACAGCTGCTGCCCACGTTCCAAACAGAGTTCCCCAAACTGGAATCCTGAGGGGCAGCACTCCTGAGAGATATTTTGTAACAACAAAAAAAAAAGTGTTCTGTGGTCAAATGAATGTACAAAATGTTGCTTGTGATGGTGTTCCTGATGGGCCATCATGTCCATTAAAGTCTTTGAGAAGTTCCATAAAAAGTACCTGCTTTCTTTCTATAACCCAGTCTTTCCCAATCCCTTTCTGAGGAGAATCTCTAATCAATGACAGTGGAGAATCTAATGCTTCAGAAAGACACTTTGGGAAATGCTGATGACCGGAACAGTAGGCCACAGAATGATTTCACTCTCTCCTTCAGTGTGTGTGTGTGTGTGTGTGTGTCCCTCTTTTCTTTCCTTTCCTTCTTTCCTCCCTCCCTCCATCTCTCCCTCCTTTCCTTCCATTTTCCTCCTTTCCCCTTTTCTAGGGAAAACATTTTATTATATACTCACTAGTGAGCTCAAAAGCAGGCAAATTAGACCTGAAACAATAATTGCATAAAAGAAAATATCAGTACTAAACTTATGGACTAAACTTGGGTTCAGGGAGGAATTTATGAATTTGACTTCAAAGGCAAGGGAAGTAAAAGCAAAAATAAGTGAATGGAACTGTATCAAACTACAAAGCTGGACAGCAAAAGAAACCATAATAAAATAAAGAGGCAGCCAACAGAATGGGAGAAGACATTTGAAAACAATACCTCTGATAAGGGATTAATATCTAAAATATATAAAGAACTCGTACAACTCAACAAAAAAATACCCAAACAATCCAATTAAAAAATGGGCAGAGGACCTGAACAGACACTTCTCCCAAGAAGACATACAAACATTCAAAAGACATATGAAAAAATATTCAACTTCACTAGCTATTAGGGAAATGCAAATCAGAACCACAATGAGCTATCACCTCACACCTGTTAGAGTGGCTATCATCAATAAGACAAACAATAACAAGGATGTGGAGAAAAAGGAACCTTCATACACTGCTAGTGGGAATGCAAATTGGTACAACCACTATGGAAGATGTTATGGAGTTTCCTCAAAAAATTAAGAATAGACTTACCATACAACCCAGTGATCCCTCTTCTGGATATCTACCCAAAAAATCTTAAAATTTTTATCCACAAAGATATATGTACCACAATGTTCACTGCAGCATTATTCACAGTGGTCAAGACATGAAAACAACCGAAGTGCCCTTCGATAGATGACTGGATAAAGAAGATGTGGTACACATACACAATTGAAGATTACTTGGCCATAGGATACTGCCATTTGGGAAAACATGGATGGATCATGCCAAGCAAAATAACTCAGACAGAAAAAGTCAAGAATCATATGACTTCAATCTTAAGTGGGATATAAAACCGAAAGCAACCCATGAACAAGACAGACAAACAAAAACTGGTGGACACGGACAATAGTTTACTGGTTACCAGAGGGTAAGAGAGGAGTAGCATGGTAGAGGAGAGAGGGGGATCAAGTATGTGGTGATGGAAAGAGAACTGACTCTGGGTGGGGAGCACACAATGCAAAGCAACACATTAAAAAAACAGGCAAATTAATCTTTCACCATGGTTTTGACTCTAAGAACAATATGACACATTTCTAGCATCCTGAAGACTGCCTCCTAGCCCCTGCAAAGGTAACCACTATTCTGACTTCTATCCTATAGACGACCTTTGCCAACTTTTGAACATCATATAAATGGAATTATACAGTATACCTAGTTTTCTTTTGAAATACAACATATCTTTTGGGGTTTTGTTGTTGTTGTTGTTCAGATATATCCTTGCATGATTTTCATTTTGCCAAAGTATCAAAAATGTTGAGTGCCACAGGGGTCTGAGACATCACTAGACTGAGATCCTCCTTTGTCAGATGAGGAAAATGAGGCCCATGAGAAGTAGAGATGCCAAGCCACAAAAATCAGAGATAGCTATGCTTAGGTGACTTCTTCACAGTTGGCCTAAACATCTCTATGTTGTTGATGACCACAGGGCCAATCAATTCCCTTTGTGTTAGATACTTCCTTTCCTATATAAGCAAACACAACTTTAATCACTTTGCAGTCAAGTTTTGATGACCTGCTAGCATTTACTTTCTAAGACGGCTTTACATAGCACAGCTGTAATGAGTTGATTTCACATTCTAACTGTAATGTCAATCTATCTTGACATTTAATTTTTCAATTATGTTTAATTACACAACAATGGATTATAATGCATTCTTTATTATACCTCTCAATGCATAACAAGTTCTCATTGTGAAAACCTAAAACATTACAAATAAGACCGAAATCATATCTTTTTTATGGTGGTAAAATGTGCATAACATAAAATTTCTCTAAGAAATAGCGTGTTTTTTGTTTTGTTTTTTTTTAGTTCTCTTAAGCATTTGCTCGCACATAATTAATTTTTATTTTTGAAGGGAGGTCAAGTATTATACCAGATAGCATTTACTGAGCGCTTTACATAGATTTTTCTCTTCAATCCTGGTAAAATAGATATTCTTATCCTTATCTCATATTGAGGCCAAGAGAACTGGGGCAAGTAAGTAAGACACACTTAGAGAATTTAAACATCTGCTCATCTGACAAGCAGACTGGCTGGTTTGCGAGTAGTCTACTAATTTATTTTTATGTCATTTCTCTTTAAAATACCTTCAGTTATTTTTAATTACAAACATTTTAGTTAATTATTTGGGCACAACTGTCCAGAAACGAAGTGTCGTGGACCTCTGAAACTACAAAGCCTAGAATGCAATGGACCGCCGGGCCGCTTAAAAGCTCAGCAGCTCACCCTGTTGGCATGCTGGGAATAGTAGTTTTCTGGCCTGCCTCTCTTTCCCCGCCCTCCAGCGTCCAGTTCACAGGGTGGCTCCTATTCCCTTATCCGGGCGCCACGGTCCAACAGATCCACCCGACTTTGCGCAGCCATCCCAGTCCCCGAGACTGACCTGGAGATGCGCCCCTAACTCTCTGGACCCAATCCTCGCATCCCTGCCAGCTCTACCCTCCTCAATCGCAGGTTCCGGACGCCGCGCTCCACACCCTGCTTTCAGGAGGACGCGCAGTCGGGTTACCACAGAAACGGCGCTCCCTCGGTCACCGAGCGTGCTGGAAGTCAAAGGTCATCTAACCCAGTTCCGCTTCCGGTTCCGGAATCCGCTTGTTGTCAGAAAGCTTTGGGGCCTCGGGGATCCCTCGGGGCCAAATTTTGGGGTCCAGGGTTCGCTCAACGACTTCTGCTGCAGCCATGGCGGCCTCTACCGCGGCCGGAAAGCAGAGAATTCCCAAAGTGGCCAAGGTAAGGCTATGGGGAGGGAGAGAGGCTCGCCTCAGCTTCCCTGGTACCTGGGGCGGGAGACAGTTGTCTGAGGAGCAGGCCCACCCCTTGCGGGGCCGAGGGGAGAAAACGGGAAAGGGATAGCCGGTGGTGAGCGTAGGCTCTTGTCATTCCGGAGCACAGCCCGCGTCGGCGTGCCCTTCGTTCTTGGTCGGTGTTTTTGCGGAGTGGGGGGAAGAGTGGTGTCATTCAGCCACGGTACCTGAGCCAGGCAGTGCGCTAGGTGCTGCGGAGCTACACACTCTAATGCGGGCGACGAGCAGTACACAAGTTAGACATAAGTGTGTTGCCACATGCTGCTGAGGCAAAGTAGAATGTCCCATGGAATAATGGACATTTTGTGAGGGGGTCTCCAGAGTAAACTTTGCTGAAGAAGTGACATTTAAGCTGAAACTTGAAGGCTAAATAGGAATTAGCTCAGCTGAAAGTGGAAAGGGAAAATAGAAGACAAGAGTTGTGTAGTGGCATAATTTAAATTAATTAAACAATACATTTGATATTGTCTAATATTCCCAAAGTGGCTGATACTTACCAAGTATTTAATATATAATAGGCTTCATTCTAAGCCTTTTTGGATCCTCTCCTTCCAGTCTGTTTTTCCAGCCCGTGTCGCTCTGATGGCTTTCAGAGATAATGCATATAAAGCATATAGTACAATGTCTGGAACTTAATGCTCATTAGATATGACCTATCATTATTATCATTCCACATGTAACACTAAGTAATTAATATTTCTTACAATCCCATTCCATAAACTTTTATTAGGCAGCACTGGTCCAGTAGAAATAAAATGTGATGCACATATGTAATTTAAGTTTTCTCATAGCTACATTAAAAAGTCAAAACAAGGGACATTAATTTTAATTATATATTTTATTTAATCAATGTATCTGAGATATTGCCATTCTAACATGTAATCAATATAAAAATTTAATTAGGTAGTTTATTCTTTTGTTCATACTCAGTCTTCAAAATCCACTGTGTATTTTACACTTATAGCCCACCTCAATTTGGACTCTCCACATGTGGCTGTCTACTGTGTTGGACTGCACAGCTTTAAGGCCTCTGGCAACTTATAGTCTGATGATGGGAACTTAGCGAATGTTGTCTTTGACTTAAAATGCCATGAGACAAAATGCAGTTATCCACATGGGTCATTATCATCCATTTGGGGCCTAAGATGAAGAATTCTGTAGAGGTTGTGATACTTGATAAGATAGGGTTTACAGGTTGATAAAGCAAGATCAATGGTGAGAATTTTACCCAGGCAGCTTCAAGTTTTCATATTTTACTAAGCTAAACAGGAAAATTTGCTATTTTTGTTAACTTTTGAGTCTTTTGCTTATGGCTTTTTCGTAGATATACATATTTTTTTCTATTTAGTTGCACAGAGAAATGGGAACATGTCATACAAAGAGGGCATCTTGTTATAATACATATAATGTTCTCATCCAAAAAAATGTTTGTTTCTTAAACCTTGTGAAGAACATCTCCTAAAAATAGAAACATCTTTTCTTAAAAGGTCAAAAACAAAGCTCCAGCTGAGGTACAGATAACTGCTGAACAACTCTTAAGAGAAGCTAAAGAAAGAGAACTTGAGCTTCTTCCACCTCCACCTCAACAGAAGATCACAGATGAAGAAGAGTTAAATGATTACAAACTAAGGAAAAGGAAGGTCAGTCATTGTGATGTCTTTCCGTATGTTATGTTTTTAAGAATTTATAGGTCAGAGTTTGAAACATTTCTCATTGGTGAGAGGGACTTTCAGATGAGAAGAGGTTAGTGTTTCTAGCCACATAAATAAAATAACTTCTGGTTACCAGATAACTCCATGTTGTGGAACTTTATGAAATATACCATGAGTTGTCTGCCTTAGAGTATAAAGAAGTTAAATCCACCAGAGACATAATTTTTGGTGCTGAATCAAAGATGAATGTAAGTTTTAACAGGGGGAACAACTGACAGCTGGAAGAGGGGTGCACTTAGCAACACTGTGTTATGTGCTTCTGTCAGTACCACCCTCTGTGTTAAGAGTCAAGATGTGAGAAAGAGCCATGAGAAGACTAGGGATCTGATCTGACTCTCACTCCAGAATGTAGGGTTATTTTAAATCACTAATCCTATGGTATCTACTTATTAGTTATCCTCAGTGAATTATGTATGAAATTCTGAGACATTACCAAAAAGACTTAGTCAAAAATGTTTTCTTACTAGGAACAAGTAGAGTATATTACAGTGTCAGTCAGTTGTGGGCAATAAAAGAAAATACCAACAATTCTGTTAATAATTCTTTATATCTAAAGATTCCCTCTTGTTTACATGTAAGATTTTAAAGAAACGCCTGTAATTGTAACCTTCTGTAATGGGTTTCTTATTTCTAAGGATTCCAGGATGTAATTTCTCTTAAATAAGAACAGAATTAGTAACCTTTTAGTACAAGGATTAATAGACCATGGACGGTATCACTTTCAGTTATTTTCTTTTTAATTTGACCCTTTTTGACTTCCACCAGACTTTTGAAGATAACATAAGGAAAAACAGGACTGTGATTAGTAACTGGATAAAATACGCACAATGGGAAGAGAGTCTAAAGGAGATTCAAAGGTAAAATTGCTGAGCATGTAATTTGGTACATAAAGATATCATAAGTTAACAGATAAAAAAAAACTTTTTTAAAAGTTAAAGCACAAGTAAAAGATTGTGTCTCTGGTAGTAATTTTCAAAGTTGGTTCCATGGAACCCTAGGGCCTCATGGGCACTGCGATAGGCTAGTCCTGGACGGAGCTGAAGAGAAGGAGGCTTTACAGGTGGGTCTTAACCACCAGCACACACTCTACAGCCATAGAAGTGCAGTTCCATCTGCTTTCTCTATATTGGGATTTTTTTTCAACTAAAAATAATTCCCTGATTAAAATCATGACCTAGCCCCTCCTGTTATCCATCCTTTCTGCACCCTCTAAGCATATCCCCTGTGCCTGCATACTTGCCACTCCCTGGACACATCATGTCTCCTTACTGTGACACTTGGCTGTTCTCTCTGCCTTGAATGAACACCCTTCCCCACCCACCATGGCCCCTGGGACTTTTCCTCAAGTTCCAAATTAGTTCTCAATTCTGGCGTCACCTACTGCTTAGCCTTTTCCACCAAGCATTTTTCTTTCTTTCCCTCTGCTTCCTTGTACAGATCTTCACTATAATGTTTATCACATTGTATTATAATTACATGCATATCTGTCTTTCTGTAAGTCTTTGACAGGTTCCTGAGGATATCATATCTTCACCTTTTTATGCCCAGAACTGGTCCATGTGGACACCTGATAACATAACAGGGCACTGCAGATTGTTTGAAATGGTTACTGTGCGCATTGTATGTACTGCTTTTGATGCCCTCCAAATCTTGCTTCCTAAGGGCTCGATCCATATACGAACGTGCTTTGGATGTGGACTATCGAAATATTACACTTTGGCTGAAATATGCTGAAATGGAAATGAAGAATCGCCAGGTCAACCATGCCCGAAATATCTGGGACCGGGCCATAACAACTCTCCCTCGAGTCAACCAGTTCTGGTAACTTTCTAATCTATTAAAGTGGATTTTTGTAGACTAGAAAAGTTCCACGTTTATGTATTTACTTGGTTTACATAATTGTAATCACATATGTATGTGTAACTTTACATATATTAATATAAGTATATTTACGTACTTTTTAATGTCCTGTAGGTCTATCATAATCAGTGTATAAAAGCTGTGTAATTGAAACTGAAATTTTTGATTGCAGTCTTTTATGCATAAGAAACTGCTCGTTGAACTAAGCAATTTTTAAGAAAAGTATATTTTTTCTAATGGTTCATCCTTTTCTGATTTATATTTTAATAAGAAAACGTGTTTGATTTGACATTTAAGGAAGATAAAGTCTTAAATCTTCTTCACATTTAACAATGTTAGAACCAGAAATTGCCAAAGAACATTTTTTTTCCTAAGTCGTTTTGAAATGTGACACGTATTTTTGGATGATTTTGTAAAAGGTATAAGTACACATACATGGAGGAGATGCTGGGAAACATTGCTGGTGCCCGGCAGGTGTTTGAGCGCTGGATGGAATGGCAGCCTGAGGAGCAAGCCTGGCACTCTTATATCAACTTCGAGCTGCGATACAAAGAGGTGGATCGGGCCCGCACCATTTATGAGCGCTATATCCTTTGGAAGAGGTCTTGGTGCTGCCCCTCCCGTGGAAGTGTAGTCATGGTCAGCACAAGTCGTCATTAATGTTGGCCTAGAAATCAGGGATACAAAGTTCTTCTGCTTCATAAGCTACACATATGTTTTCTAGGGATGTAAGTTGGTTAGGAAAAATGTTTGTGGTCTGGGTAATTGTTTGAGTCTTTTCCAGTGAGACTTTGAATTTGTTTATATATTGGCATTAATGCCATGATTCCTTATGGAAAATGATACACTAAGGCCCTGGCTGCTATAGCCAGTCCTGTTTTCTAAGGTTTAAATTGGTCATTAGCCCCATTACTGGAGTCCATCCAAAGATTTACTGTCTAGTAGCCATGTGACCCCAGCGAGTCAGTTAATTCCTTTGAGCCTTGGTGTCATCATCTTTAGAACGAGAATAATGGCTCCTACTATGGGATCATTATGAAGATTGGATGATAATATGTGAAAGCACTTTCAGTAACAGAAGCAGTTGATTCTCATTATTCACTCTTTCCATTCATTTGTGAATTCTCCTACTTACTAAAATTTATTTGTAACTCCAAAATCAATTATTTGTGGCACTTTCACAGTCATTTGCAAACAACCACAGAGTGATGAAAACTTTGACTCACCTCAGTGTGTGATCCCAGCTAAGGTGATGAGCTGCCTTCTTGTCTCTGCCCTCATACGGATGTGGTCAGAAGATGGGACATGGTGGGGCTGTATGGTGTAGTGCAGGCAGCTCTGGCCTTCAGGGCAGGTGGGAGGTTTGAACTCATTCTCTGGCTCCTGTTAGTGGGCAGCCTATGGCAAGTCACTTTACTTTTCTGATCCTTGTGTTCTCTTTTATAAAATAACAAAAATAGAATTTAAGAACTAAAGATTATAACCTACATGAGATAGCATATCCTACGAGCAATGATTTGGTATCACTAATTAAGCGGTCACAGGAACTTCATAGAACATAACAAATAATGAGAATCAACTTTATTAATGCAATTTTAAGATCTTAATTACCTTTACTCAATTTAATATTATTGATTTAACAAAGCTTTTATAGCACTTGCTCCATGGCACAGATTTTTCTAAGATCTTTACAGATATTGTCATTTAACCCTCATGACAACCCTGTGATACAGGAACTACTATGTTCTACAAATGAGGAAACTGAGGCATGAGAGATAGAGTAGATTGACCAGGGTCTCAGGTGGTAATGGAGATGGGGTTTGACCCCAGTAGTGCTTCAGCCAGTGCTCTTAACATCATTGCCATATTTGAATGTATTAGTACTTTGGAAATTAATAATTTCCTCAAAGAAAGTAAATTAAAAATAGACATATCCTAGTAAGAAATAAAATGGTAATTCAAAACTTTTTCTTTTGGTTCTAGTTGGCAGTTTTCTTTTTGTGACTTGTTTTTTTCTTAATCATTAATTCAAATACTAATGTTGTTGAGCATATAATATAATAGGTACCATATATTGAGCATATTCTTTTGGCCAGAAACGCCAACAGCTTTACACACATTTTCACATCTAAAGGTATCAATCATCCAGTGAGGTTGGTATTACTTTACTCTGTTTACAGATGGTAAAGCTGAGGCTCAAACAAGTTAAATGACTTGTCCAGATCACATGGCTCGTAACCAAGGTTCAGCTTTTCATGGCTACAAACTTCTATTTGTATTACTGTGAAAATACAGTTGACTCTCAGTTAGCCAGCACCCATGCCTGATGAATGTAGTGTGATTTCTTTAGGATTTTTTTGCCAGTTGCTTGAGTTCCAGTTAGCGGAGAGTCTACTGTATTGAATAAGTGCTGAAGGAAGACAGATGAACAAGACCCAACTCCTCACAGAGGTCACAGTTTAGTGGTTCTTTGCCTTTGTACGTGTTTCATCAGCCCCATTGTCATAGATTGCATTGTTGGAGTTTTGTGTTTGGGCTTTTTGTTTTTTTTTTTTTTAAGCCACATTGTATCGCCTGGAGTTTCTTTAATTCCTCTGTACTTGTGCTTGTGCACCCTGATGTTAAGAACTGGATCAAGTACGCCCGCTTTGAAGAAAAACATGGTTACTTTGCCCACGCACGGAAAGTGTACGAGAGAGCTGTCGAGTTCTTTGGGGATGAACATATGGATGAGCGCCTTTATGTTGCCTTTGCCAAATTTGAAGAAAATCAGAAAGAAGTAAGTGAACTTGAACTCAATTACATTACAAAACAGCTTAGAAAAGATTACTTCTGTGCACACTTGAGTTCATTTCCATTTTCTTATTCACTTCTCATTGGAGAAAATGTTTTCAAAATACAAAAACTTGACTTCTCAAAGCAAATACAGTTGTGACTAAGCTACAGTTGGGGCTGAATGATTGCAGATTGTATTATAACTCTTAATTTTGTTGTACTTTGTTTGAAAATACGCCGTTAAATCTGGAGTGAGACTGTTGTTTATAAACTGAGAGTTAGTCAGTTGGTATCCTGATTAAAGGGCTTTACAGGTAATAAACCTGGAGATTGTGTTGGGGATAGGATGGCAAAAGTGGAAGAGAGGGACTTTTGAAATGGTCCAGGGAATAAATGGAAATAGGTTGGCCAGAGGATAGGCAGGAGTGAAGGCTGTGCTGAAGGGGTAGAAGTGGTAGGGCTTCATGAAGCAGTGAGTGTGGAGAATGAGGGAAGGCGAGGAATCAAGGACTGCTGGGGATTTGAGCTTGAGCAAGTGTGTGACAGTAGGTATTGCTTATCAAGTTCGGGAGGACTGACAAGGACTTGGGTTTAGAGAGGGAAAAACAGGAGCTCAGTTTGGGGCCTTGTAGCCTGAGATATGCAAACGACATCCAACTAGCAGTGTTACGTAGACAGTATTAAATGTAAAGCTCAGAGGAGAGTATCAGTCCATCCTAACTGAGGTTCCTCGATAAAGGAAAAAGAAGAATTTCACTGTGGACATTGTGAGGCCTTAATATCTAACCTACAAGTAATGTTCAGTGTCGTAATTACTTTGCTAGTCATGACTAGAATGTGAATGTTGTGTTATGGCAGATACTCATCCTGTCCACTTTTAGTTTGAAAGGGTACGCGTAATCTACAAGTATGCCCTGGATAGAATTTCAAAACAAGAGGCCCAAGAACTCTTTAAAAATTATACCATCTTTGAGAAGAAGTTTGGTGATAGGCGGGGTATTGAAGACATCATCGTGAGCAAACGACGATTCCAGTATGAAGAAGAAGTGAAGGTGAGTGCTTGTATAGATGCTTTACTCTGCAAGTAAGAAAGATGTGCCAGCCAATACTGGTCCAATAAAATGAGTAGCAGTAGGTTAGGCTCTTGATGTATCTGCAGTAAATGGACAGCTATTCCACACAAGTTGGAATAAATGAAGCTGATAGAAAAGGCAAGCAAACAACACTTGGATTTACTCTGCCACTCACATGTTGAAAGTCACTTTGATTGCTGATTTTGTGCTATAGAACTTGAGCAAAATAAATCTGGAATCTCTTTAAGCTTATTTTTGAAAGAAGATGGAAGAGTCAGAGATGGATTGAAAAAGCCAGTTTTTATATACATTACCTTTTAGCTTAACTGCTTGAATGAAAGACGTAGGTGTGATTCTGTTCTGTATGTGTAATGTACTATTTTGATTTGAATTCAAAGATAGTAGCATTTTCAAGATATTTCCAAACAAAGGACTAAGTTGTGTTAAATGAGGTCAGCAGGGTATGTACAAGATAAATTACTGTTAATTGGGAAGCCAGGTTTCACAATTGTGAGCATGGTATAATTCTGTTGCAATTTTAGATTTAGACATGTTGCACATGAGTGTGTACCGTTCTGCATTGCATGGTGAAATCTTGAGCTGTCCCACTCATTCCCACCTGAAATGGATAACCCATTTCTCCAGCATCTCCACACTGTATACTCTATCCAGCTGTTAGTGATTTAGTAACCATCTTGGTTATTAGATCGACTATCATGGTATCCCAGCACCTGTGTTCAGGTAACCCTCATTTTACTTAGTAATTGCCCCAAAGTGCAAAAGTGGTTTAGATTTATCGTAAGTGTGCATGTATAGGAGAAAACATCGTATGTACAGGGCTCAGTGCTATCCATGGTTTCAGGCATCTGCTGGGGGTCCTGGATCCTGTTCCCCGCAAATCGGGCACTACTGTGTTCCTTATTCTTTGCCATTTACAAAATCCCAGGAATGATATTTTTTAAATGGGATATAATAGCATGTGAAATCTAGAAAAAAAAAGTTGCTAAAATATAAAACGTCAGTGGGTGCCTTTTAGCCCACAGAATCCAGCAGTTGTAGCTCTTCGTTTTGTTTTGTACATTAAACTTGTTACTCTAGGCTAATCCACACAATTACGACGCGTGGTTCGATTACCTGCGCTTGGTGGAGAGTGATGCGGAAGCAGAGACCGTCCGAGAGGTTTACGAAAGGGCTATTGCCAACGTCCCACCCATTCCAGAGAAGAGGCACTGGAAGCGCTACATCTATCTCTGGGTCAACTACGCACTCTATGAAGAACTGGAGGCAAAGGTGAAAAAGGAATTAGGTGTCGGCTGTTACTGATCCCTCACCCCGTGCCTAAAGCTCACGGCTGTGGGTGTAACTGACATGGGCAGTGCTTAAAAGAGGAGAATTTAGTTTTAGATTCTTAATGAGCCCTTCTTCAGCCATAGAGTTACACAGTCTCTCTGTAACATTTTACACCTGCTGCGGACACAGGTGAGGTATTTTTTTGTTTTTGGTCTATTTTGTTTTTTAAACCTTGAGGTACAAGAAGATTATCACTTGAAACTTGAAAAGGAAAAATGAACCAGCCATTAGCTTAATTATACATACTTTCTTGGGCCTTCTCCTAAATAGGGATCATGACTAGCTGGCACATTTTTGCTCTCAGTAAAGGTCTTGTGGGATTTTCAGAAATCGGTTTTTTATAAATTAACAGAAAAAGATTAACTTTCTGCTGTTGGTCTGAGACCATAAAACATCTTTGTTTCTTTCTGCTATCAGGCAAAAAGCCTTTCTACAGAGAAGCTCTCAGTTTGATGGCTATATTGTTGGTGATTCTTAAACCAAAGTTTGATGGCCAAAGGTAGTTCACACTTTTGATCATAAATGGAATCAGGGTTTGAAAATAGCAACTTGTGAAAACATGTTAAATGTTAAATTTTTTACTAGTAAAATTACTGTTAGCAACAGACTTCAATATTTTGTGAAAATTTGTCATCCTAATACAGGATCCCGAGAGGACAAGACAGGTATATCAGGCCTCTTTGGAACTGATTCCTCATAAAAAGGTACATTTGCTCTAATTATTTTATTCTAACCATCAAAATCCTGCTTCTGTTACTTGTAAAATAATTCAGTGAACTATCTATCGATTGACTATTTCCCTATGCCAGGCACCATAGAAAACATACATAAGAATGAGGTATGTTCTTTTGCCTCTGAAAATAGTTTACAGTCTGGTTGAGAGGACAACCTGTGACAAATGAATAATACAGACAATAACGTAGAAATTCAGAGGAAGGTGGGTAATTGGAATAGACTGAGTGGAAGCCTGTTCCACTGAGAGGAGAAGACACACATTGAAAGGGTACACAGTGTGCACAGGAAACAACGAACGGGTGTTTGTTGGCAGCTAAGTGTGTGAGCCACAAGCGTGTTCTAGAAATGGTTGAGATCTCATTTCTGCCATATTTTCCAGCACAAGAAACTAATGGAGATGTTGACCGAGTCCTTCTAGAATAGAGATGGCGTGTTTTGCCCACTCACAAGCATATCCACAAAAACAGATTCTAAGTAGGGGCTTCTGGGCCATGCAGTACTACACAGTATTTAGATTACTGGGGGTTTGGGGTTTGTTTGTTTGTTTGTTTGTTTTGTTTGTAACTTGTGAAATAAATATTGCCATCTTTGCTTATAAACAAGAAAATACATCTGTCCTAGATCTGAAGTTTTAGGGAAATCTAATTGCCTGTGGCCTTTTGTTAATTTAAATTTAACTTAATTTAATTTAAATGAGTCTCTTAAACTAGATGTGCTTTTGTTTTCTAGTTCACGTTTGCCAAAATGTGGTTACTATATGCACAATTTGAAATAAGACAGAAAAACTTACCATTTGCCAGAAGAGCTTTGGTAAGTAAAGAAAGGATCAAGATGCATCAATAAGTTCTTTGAAAAGGAAAAGTCTTAGTAGTGCTTGTAAGTTGTACAAATCCTACTAAGAAAGCAACATAAGTAGTATGCCTTTAAAAGCTGAGGCATGTTAGAAAACACATGGCCTTTGAAGAAAGATTGGAAGATAATGCTTAAATTGTTCTATTTTAGTATTGGATGGAAACCTTATCTGTAGCTACCAGTTACCAGATTTTTCCTCAGACTAGAAAGGTCTGATTCTGTACAAAATATTTGGTGTATTAAATGTACCTCCCTCTTTTAACAGTTGTTCTAAATGTCTTCATAGGATCAAATACTATTTAAATACAATTGTTTTCTGTTACGCTACTCTCACCCTGACTTTGGGGAGCAAGGCAGGGTTCATTCTTTTTTGCCTTTTAATTCATGGATTTTACACATCTGCCATTTGTATTTCTTCACGGATCCTAAGAAACTAAGTAAAATCCAAAATAGTTGTCCATACAATTCTAGAACACTGTCTCTTGAACAGGCACCAGTGGGCACAGGCCCTCTTAACAACTGAGTGTATTAAAGGGTTTCCTTTGGCCTTCTGGCCTTCTAAGAACCTTCATGAACAGTGTGATACCACAGAGGGAAAGAATGGCTTGCCATGTTGACTCTTGAAGGTTCTTGTTCAGCAGAGAACATCTTCCAGGATAGGTTGATGATACTACACACAAGATAAACCCACTAAGATATCACAGCAATTGGTCATTTTCTTTTCCAGGGAACTTCCATAGGCAAATGTCCCAAGAACAAGTTATTTAAAGGTTACATAGAATTGGAGCTACAGCTTCGAGAATTTGACAGATGCCGGAAGCTTTATGAAAAGTTCCTGGAATTTGGACCTGAAAATTGTACCTCTTGGATTAAATTTGCAGAATTAGAGACAATCCTTGGTGATATTGATAGAGCACGGGCAATCTATGAGTTAGCCATCAGCCAGCCACGCTTAGACATGCCTGAGGTGAGGATGTCAAGTTGAATATAATTTTGTTATAGACACTTCTCTAGAACTACTTTAGAGGACCATCCAAACGTGTGTGCATTTAAAATTAGGACATTTTTGTTTTGAGACAAAAGGTGGGGGAAGCAGCCCTTCAGTTGGATACCAGAGCACAGCACAGCCCCATGTGACACCAGGCAGAGATGGGACTTAATGGGTGGGTGACTGGCTCTCTCCCTTCCTCTCTCAAATGGGAGGCTAACGGGGATGAGATAGTCAAAGAAACAGGCAGCAGGCAACCCCATTTGGAGAACCAAGGAAATGGATGTTGGGACTGTACATCCCCGGATTCCCTTGGTACACTTTTGCCTGGATTGGGCTAGCGAAAGTGGCTCTAAATAAATGAGGATGTTGCTGGAATTACAGTGCCACTGTCCTGGAAGTCCTGGCCTACATTCGAACCCCAAATCATCCCTTCAGTGTTTAGGTGTGAGCCACAAGGTGGCACCAAACCACAGTTGGCAAATTTCAATCTCACAGAAACCACTTAACTCTCCGCCATTTTGTTAATCTCGCACAAGTATCACCCTGCATTTGATGGTTCACTGGGCACCACTGACTGCATTTGGGCAGGCCTTTTGTATTACTAGTTCCAGATGTTGGCCTCAGCTCCTCCATAGACTGCCAGGTCCCAGGAGTCTGGGCCACATCTTGCTGCTTGTCGAGTTGAAGTCAAACATCAGGAATTTACAGTGGAGGTAAAAACAGCATATACTGGCTCATCTAGACCTATTTTCTCTCTGCAAGTTCAGTTGCATGTGGCACGGTCGTGACACTTCCTGGGAAACTTGGCAAGTCTCTCAGCTCTTGATAAGTCCAGCATTTGAAAAACTCCAAAAGAGAATGCAAAAGTGAATCCAAGACTTTTTTTCTCATAATGTAGACTTTCAACCAAGATGACCAACTTGTAAATGCCAGTATTATTTATTTTACCCATATGCCATCTGTTCTTTAATTCTTCATAAAAGCCTTAGGTCCTGAATGTCCTAGGTAGTTATGCTGTCCTTTGCATAGGGGCACATTTCTTTTGAGATGTCAAGGCTGACCTATCAAGTTATCTTTCTTAGGTGCTTTGGAAGTCATATATTGATTTTGAAATTGAGCAGGAAGAAACTGAAAGAACACGAAATCTTTACCGACGATTGCTTCAACGAACACAACATGTCAAGGTATCCTGTGCTTTATAGGATTATGTTTGATTTTGCTTGAATCAGCAATCCTGAAGAAATACTGCATTTCTATATTTAAGTTTTTTTTTTTTTTAATAATTTAAATGATTTCCTGCCTCTTCAAGAGAACCTGTGAGTCTCAGAGGACTTTGAAATGTTAAGCTTATACCAGGTCAATCCATATTTTAAAAGAATTTTTTTTTCCAGGTTCACTTGACATTCAATATTATAGTATTCAGTTGTACAGCATAGTGGTTAGACATTTATATAATTTATGCAGTGATACCCCTGATTAGTCTAGTATTCACCTTACACCAGGTCAGTATTTATACTGCATATGAGTAACTTGGATATCACAGGGTTGAATAAAAAGTTAAACTCTTCTTGTGATTTTACAACTATTTCAGATACCTAATTGGACATAGAAGCAGACTCCTTCAATATTAATATATTGAAGCATATAGTCAATGTTATATTCTTTGGAATATGGAAATGAGCACATTACTATGTTTAGAAGTTATTAACAAGAAATTGGCTTAATTGTTATTACATTATCTTTGGGTGACATGGTTAATTTGATTCTATAATAATTTTTCTTTATAGGTATGGATCAGTTTTGCTCAGTTTGAGTTGTCTTCAGGGAAAGAAGGAAGTTTGGCTAAATGCAGACAAATTTATGAAGAGGCTAACAAAACCATGAGAAACTGTGAAGAAAAAGAAGAAAGACTTATGCTGCTGGAATCTTGGCGAAGCTTTGAAGATGAATTTGGAACTGCATCGGATAAGGAGAGAGTAGACAAACTCATGCCAGAAAAGGTCAAGAAGAGAAGAAAGGTCCAGACTGATGATGGGGTAAGAAGTGATCCCCCAGAGCTGGTTGCCTTATGCCATATGAACAGAAATGCATCAGACAGTTTGTACTTTTAAGTGGCATACGTACCATCTGAAAATGGCATCAGACAGCCTGGAGTAAGACAGTTGCAGTCTGGCTGATGGGAAAACAGAGTGTGTAGTTCACCCAGAGGGAACTAGGAGAGGATTTGGAAAGGCTTCTTGGTTGATTCCAGAACTACATCAAGTGTGACATTTTTGGAGCATTTTGCAGGAAGTAAGGATGGAGGGACACGAAAATCATTTTAGGTAGGAGCTAATCCAGAGAAGGTATTGTTGGCTACAGGAAGGTTCTTATGCACAGAATGGCATGAGCCACTCATTGGCACCTCCTGCAGGTGGACTGCAGTGGCTTAGATTGGAGGAGAACCTGGCGGGAGGCTGTTGTAAGCAAAGCAGGTGGTGGTGGAAGCTGGAACTAAAGCAATCTTCAGGAAGTGAAATGAGTGACCCACTGGAGGTTCAGGGCAGGGATTCAGGATACTTATGCACAGATATGTGTCTTCACTACTGGGTAAATATTAAGTAAATCTTTAAAATTTTTAAACTTAGATGGCAAGATGAAATTGAGACACTGAATATCTTGTTGGCTGACTGTAGAGAAGCTGTGCTTAGATTTTTAGAATGTTTTTCCACCAAGTTTTTAGTTCTCACTGAGCCACACTTCAGCCACACCAGTCCAACAGCTTCTTATTCACTCCCAGTCTTCAAGCCCCAGCCCTTGTTCTTTCTGTAGTAGGCTTTGAGGTTGTTTTGAAAAACTAAGGTAGTTGAATTTGAACTCTGGGTTTCCCAGTGAAAATTCTCCTCTTTAAAGTAACTGCAATGTATTTCAGCCACGTGTTAGCTAATCTTCTAATTGTTTTACTTTTCCATAGTCTGATGCAGGCTGGGAAGAATACTATGATTACATCTTTCCAGAAGATGCTGCCAATCAACCCAACCTCAAGCTCCTGGCCATGGCCAAACTGTGGAAGAAACAACAGGAAAAGGAGGTTGCCGAACAAGACCCAGATAAGGACATTGATGAGAGTGAATCCTGATCTTGTTCATACTGAATGTTTTATTATTTTTATAAATTAATAGTTTGTAACTCTTGTGACTCCTGTTAAGTTTTTGTATATTTCACCAGTAATGAACTGATTGGAATCTTTGGCAGCTAATTTTTGAATTATTTTTAAAATGCTCTTTGGCTAGTTGAGGGTTGGGGGTGGGGTTGCAAGTAAAGGAATTTTTTTAACTGCTAGGTTTCTGAGTCCAAACATTTTTTTTTGTCCACATAATGCATTAGGAAATCTGAGGCATTGCTTAGCATATAGTTTAGGTGGAACTGCAAGACTTTTGAAAGAGTCTTTTTCTAAAAGTTTGTAAGTTACATTCTATAGTAACTTTCAAGGTATAAGTTTCGTATGCCTATCTTCTTCATTAAGATATTTTATGCATTCATGGGAAACCCGCAGTTTTTTCATGTCTTCAGACTCACATTGACTTGAGTTCCATTCCCAGCTCTGTCACTTAGGGATATGAAACTTAACCTTTCAGTTTCTTTACTCACAAAATTGGCTAATACTTTGCCAACTCATTTTGATGATTAAACTAGAAAAGAACTATACTGATGCATAGTAGGTGCTCAATAAGAATCATACCTGTCCACTTTGTTAAATATGTTCATTCCTTATAGAATTGAATGTGTTTGGATTAACTTCTAAAATCCTTACTTTTTTAATAGTGGCCTTTATACTAACTGCTTTTTCAAAACATTAGTTGGAAAATAATTTATAGTTACTATATTTGTGAACAAGCTCTTTCTTTACCAAGAACATTTTAGTCAACTTTTAGTTATGCCCTAAGCAGTTTCTCAGACTGGTTGAGCTCTTAGTGGTTTATTTAAAGAATATAATACATGTACAGTATGTCCCATACTGAAATAAGTTTAGGAAATCCTAAAGTAAGGGTTAAGCCTTCTTAGTCAAACCTCTTCGTAGCCTTTGATATGCTACCGTTAATATATATTAATTACCAGTTAACAATACTGGCATATTTCCCAAATTTACTGGACAAGGGAGTCATTTCTACCTAGAGTACCAGTAAATAGCTTCCAGTGTGTGCTGCAGGAGAAAATGTCTGCCTGTAACATCTGACACTTTCAACTTATCCTTGCTTTATAACGTGAAAAATAACTAAGGTAACTATATGTGCTAAATAATCACTTAAATAGTGCGAGGAAAGTAACGTTTACTGATAACATTGCTCATATTCTCAAACAAAAACTACTTGCCTTAATTAACTGATCTGAGAGATTATTTCCTTTAACCTGGCCTGTATTTCTCAAGCCTGTCATTTCTTGGTCTATTCACCGCTCAAGCCATTGGACTAGAACTGTGTTATCTTCAAGACTGTTCTTCACCCGTAAGGATGACAGCGAATTTACTACCTGAAAGTTTAGTTGGGCAAATTTATTACTGAATTTGTAAGTACATTTTTCACCTAAGGGAGCAAAAGCTAGTCAATGTGTTACTAAATTGTACCTTGAAAATAAGATACAGTTTTTGAATAAAATAGGACTGCTTGGATAAAAGGCAAACCTGTTTTCAGCCTCACTGGTTTAGTCATTGGACCAGTGTTAGCTGTGAGGATGTCAGGTTCTAACTGTTGAGCACTTGAGGTCTGGCCAGTCAGTGAGGAGGAAGGAACCTTTATGGTTTTAATAACCTGTGGCAAATTGTGTAGAGTCCAAGAGGTGAGATGAAAATAGGTCAACATGTTAATACGTGACCAGTCATAGTCTTGCTAAAATTCTGTTCATGCTGCATGTATGCATAACAAAGACAATTAGTGATCACGTTCTCAGAGTGATCTCCTAATACTTTCAGACAAGTGCCAATATGAAATGCATGAAGGAAAAAGTTATTCTCTCTTGGTAGAACATAAAGGATTCATTTCTCTTTCAACTCTACCAAAATAAATCCTTTCAAAATTAAGAGCTTTTTAATAATAATTTCTGTGGGTTTTTCTTTAGCTACTACTTTTACTCAACTGGGTATTTTCAGATATTGCAGGTGATGAAACAATTACACATGAAAACACCTGGTTAGCCTGTGATCTAGTTACATGGCTTTTCTTTAGGACCTAGGTTCTTTTCCCTTTAAATAAAGCTCAGCATCTTTGTATATTTTGAAAGGCAGGATTTAAGCAAAATACTGTGACACAAAACAAAGAACCCGTCTGGCACTGACAGCATGAAAATAAGTAACTGGGAAGAATTTACTCAATAAGAAGGAAGCTTAAGTGTGCTGGCCAGGCACTGTTTCAAGTACACATATTTAAAATGTTTTATATACAGGGTGTCCTAAAAAAACTGTAAACACACTAGTAACACGAAGCAATGGAATCACATCAAGAATCATTTCGGTATTTGTGCTCATTCTTGTTCAATGGCTGCCTTCAATTCGACTGCTGCCAGTTTTGTACTGTAAATGGTGTGAGGTCCAGTGAACACGGAGGGTATTCTATGTTCACCAGACTTCACCCATCATTTCAAATTGGTTAAACCTGAAAAGGAGAGAAACTTAGGTGAGTGATTCGCTGTTAAAGTGTGTATACATTTTTTTGAGATAGCCTGTATAAATAAAAAATTTAGGAGAAACAGCATAACCTAAAATGATGCTTTCTCATCCTGATTTAGTTTATAAATGACCAACTACCAGAAGACATTTATAGTCAGCAGTGCATTTTATTATACATCTTAGATTTATACATTTCATATATGCTTTTAAAGCTTCCATTAACAGTTCAATACAAAATAAAAAATATATATGCAGCAGTGGTTCTCAGGCACAGAATTTAGGAGACTGGAGCAAGTTTTTTCCCTAGTACATAGTGAATATGATAATCCATGATAGTGGAATGTTTCTTTCTGACCTAACTGCCTTTTTGATTGAATTTTATCACAGTGGGCAGCTTTAGTAGGTATGATATTGCTAGCTAGGAACAAGGAGATTAAAATAAGTTCATAAACTACATTTTCTTGGCATCTTTAAGACCTAAATGATTACTTTTCTAAAACAGCTCCAGGATCATCCCATGAAAATAATACTGTCCATAAACTATCTGGAGCATCAGCCTAAGAACCACTGGCCATGGTTATTCAATGTCTTCAGGCCTCACAGGATGAGGTAATGGTATGATGGACTTCTTCTCAGTGTCCCTGGAAAGTGCTTTCCTCATATCTGTTAGGAAGCAAAGTTTAATGTAAGTACCCAAATATCAAAAGTTTATATCAAAATTCAAAGTGTACATGTAAAGTTCCACTTTCAGCAGGATCTAAGAGAAATGTCTTTACATAAGTGAGACCCAATCACAAGTAACCAAATGCTGACCAATTAGGGTTCAGCTCTCCATACAAAGCGTTTTTGTTTTGTTTTGTTTTGTTTTGACAGAATCTTAGTAAAAGAACATGCCTGTAATGTAGTAAGACAGTAACTGACAGTCATTAGCCATTGGTTAGTTAAGGTAAGTTGATGAGTGGTAGGTTTGTACAGGCACGTTTAAGGAGATTTAAATATTATAGCTCAAATTTAAAATACAAGTCCAACAAATATGATTCATGTAAATTTATGAAAATACATGGGTATTTCGGTCTGTAGAATGAATGTAAATGTCTGGCTTTCTCTTCGTGATTCTGCCACAGAAGTGGGCTTACCGTAAGCATCCTCGTCAGGCTCCCCATTGCTGGCCGAATAGTACTCGATGACCGTCCTGTACACGCTGTAGCCCAACTGCTTGTACATGTTGACTGCAACTTGGTTAGATACTCTTACAAAGAGATCAACAAAAAATCCACCTTTTCTTTAATTAATAAAAAGGAAAATGTTAGAATGTGAGAAACCCTAGAAAATAATACACATTTTTAAAAACAACACTTGCTTTTACTTTGACTACTCATAAAATGGCAGTAGTAGGACCTCGCAGCTGATTACATCATAAACCATTTTTTTTATATTGCCTAGGATTTATGAGTTACTTTGCAGTACAAAAAGATGACTGATTACAAGCTAGTATTTTAAAACCTACAATACATGTGTTCTTAAAAGATAAACTTTAAAAACACATTTGCTTTCTTATAATTCTGCTACCTAGCTTAAAGATACTGTATATTTTGTCATAATAATTGATAACGTACAATATTTTCACTTATATGCAAAAATTAAATATTTTGAAGCAAGTGCCACTGTGGCCATAGCCCAAGTGTAGCTACAGGACACTGGTCATGCCCCTTATGCCTTTAGGTCACTCTCGTCAGAGTCCCTCCCACACCCAGAAGTCTCCATGTCCTGACACTTAACAATCATTAGCTCCTTGCTTTTTGCTGTAGATTTACCACCTATTATAGTTTAGTTTCTCCTGTTTATGAATTTTATATACATAAATAGAAACATATTTTATATATTCTTTAGTGATATGCCTCTTTCAGTATTGTACAAGTCAGCCTTGGAATATAGCTGGATCTTGCTCTTCGTTTTGCTTAGCATCCATTGTATGGGTATGCTACAAGTTGTCTGTGGTCCTACAGATAAACATTTCTGGGTTTTATTATTTCAAACTATGCTACTGTGAACATTTTTGTTGTGTCCCATGGTACAGCATCTAAGATCTACAGCTAGGAGTGTCATTGCTGGCTTATGGGGGCATGCACATCTTCGACTTTCTTAGCTAATGCCTGTTTGTCAACCTACTTGTACCATCTTACAGGGTACAGAAGTGGGTAAGATCCATTCCCACAGCACCAAGACTTCATGCATCAGACATTTTTACTCCTGGAAATGTTATGGTGTAATGGTATCTCAGGGTATTAACTGGCGCTTTGGATTACTTAACAAGCCTGAATATTTTGTTGGCCATTTAGATTTCTTGTTGCATAGTCCTTATTAGTCTTTTACGGTTTTTCTCCCTTGATCTAGTTTTCTATGTATTCTGGATATTCTGCATTGTGTAAACGATGTCAGAAATCTTTTTTCCAATTTGCAAGTCTTTTTCCAGTTTGTAGTTTGTCATCATCCTTATGTATCTTGTGATGAACCAATGAGCTTGAATATATGAACCTTTCCTTTACAGTTAGCACTACTCATGGCTTATTTCAATTCCTTTGTACCCTGACATCACAGAGACATTCTCCTATGTTATCTTCAAAGGGCTTTATAATTTTGCTTTTCACATCTAGGTTTTTAGTAAATCGGAATTGATTTGTGTATAGTGAGGTAATAATCTGGGAAAATTTTCTTCCTATATGGAGATCCAACTGTGCCACCATCTTTACTGAGAAGTGCATCCTTTCACCATGAACCTGCATTGCCTCCTTGGAGGGTCACAGAAACCCATGTGTTCCTGTGTCTGTTTTCTCAAATTCTGTTCTCTGGTCTAGACAACAATTACAACCTCTTACTCATTACAGCATGATGCCTAGAAGGGCAAATCCACCCATTTTGTTGTTCAGGAATATATTCTCTCTTTGGTGCTTTCCATACTCCTATACATTTTAGAATCAACTTAAGTCCCACAAAAAATATCTGAGATTTTGATTGTAATTATGTTGGCTCTGTGGATCAGTTACCAGTTTACTATATATAAAGTCCTCTACACCAGAGATAGTTTATCTCCACTGATAGGTCATCTTTAATGTCTCTCATAGTTTTATAAACTCAGAGGTCTTGCAGTTTTTGTTAGATTTTTCCTAAGGGTTTGATGTTTTTTTGGCTTTATTTTAAAAATTATTTTTGTGCTTAATGTTTTGATGCCACTGCAAATGGCATCTTTTTCTAAATTTTACTATTTGTATAGAAATGCAACTGAATTTTATACCTATTTTATATGCAACAACTTTAACTTTTACTAATTATAAACATTTATTTATAGATTCTTGTGGGTTTTCTATCTGCACAATCTTTTCTGTGCACAATGTTTTCTTCTCAATCCTCACCTGAAGATAGGATTAACTGTAGGCATCCTTGTCTTGTCCCAGACTTCAAAGGGAAAGCATTCAGTGTTTCACCACCAATATTTACTGCAGGTTTTTTGTAGATACTCTTTTCAGGTTAAGGAAGTTCTCCCTTTCTGTTTCTTAGTTTGCTAAAAGTTGTCAAGAATGAATATTGGATTCATTCCAAATATTCATTCAATATCAAACCATTTTCTGCATTTACTGAGATAACAATTGTTCTCCTTTACTCTGTTACTGTGGTGGAATAAATTTACAGATTTTCTAATGTTTAAACAACTACCTCAGATACATCATCCTTTTTACAAAGTGCTGAATCCATTTTGCTATGATTTTTCTGGGATTTTTGCATCTATAATGAGATTTTCCTCAAATTTTCCTTTCTAATTTCTTGTCAGACTTTGTTATCAAGGTTATCCTATGCTTAAAATATTAAGTTGAAAAATGTGTCCTCTTTTTGTGCAAAATTGAATTTACGGTTATTACTTCTTAAATAGTTGGTAAAATTTGCCAGAGAATAGTTTTCTTTGTGAAAAGATTTTTGGCTACTGATTAAAATTCTATAAGGCCAGGATCAGCTCACAATCTATTTTTGTACTGCTTTCAAGTGAAGAAAGTGTTATAATTTTGAAAAGTTGTTTTTAAAAAAGAGAAAAGAATATGCAAGAGAACTAAGGTAGCCCACAAAGCCTAAATGTTTACTATCTGGCCAGCAAAAGTTTTTATTGAGCCCTGTTCTACACCCTTAAACAGTCTGACTGGTCTATCAATTAGAAAGAAGCATGTTCAAATCTCCCATTATGATGATGATTTGTGTATTTCTCTCTATAGTTTTGCCAAGTGTTTTATTAGATTGGTGCAAAAGTAACTGTAGTTTCAGATTGTGAATTTTACATCATTATAACTAGGCTTAAACACATCTTTATTAATCAAAATAGGAACCATTACAATCAACACATTTTTGCCAATGAAAAATAAGTTTGTTTATTCCTATAGCCTAAAAATTTAAGCTTTGGGATTCAACAAACTCTTGGAAAGCATTTTCTGCATCCTGCAGGTTGTGGAAGCATCTTCCCTACACAAAGTTGTTGAGATGCTTAACAAGTGGTAGTCACTTGGCGAGAGGTCAGGTGAATATGGCAGATAAGGCAAAACTTCCTAGCCCAATTTGTTCAACTTTTGAAGCACTGGTTGTGCACGTGCGGTCAGGTGTTGTCATGGAGAAGAATTGGGCCCTTTCTGTTGACCAATGCTGGCTGTAGGTGATGCAGTTTTCAATACATCTCATCAATTCGCTGAGCATAGTTCTCAGATGTAATGGTTTCACCAGAATTCAGAAACCTGTAGTGGATCAAACCAGCAGCAGACCACCAAACCATGACCATGACCTTTTTTTGGTGCAAGCTTGGCTTTGGGAAGTGCTTTGGAGCTTCTTCTCGGTCCAACCACTAAGCTGGTCATTGCCAGTTGTCGCATAAAATCCATTTTTCGTTATACATCACAATCCAATCAAAACATGGTTCACTGTTGTGTAAAATGAGACAACACTTCAACAATCTTTTTATTTCTGGTCAGCTTCATGAGGCACCCACTTATCGAACTTTTTCACCTTTCCAATTTGTTTCAAATGCCAAACAACCTTAGAACGCAGAGTTCTTCTGCAACTTCTCATGTAGTTATAAGAGGATCAGCTTCCATGATTGCTCTCAATTGGTTGTTGTCAACTTCTGATGGCCAGCCACTATGCTCCTCACCTTCAAGGCTCTTGTCTCCTTTACAAAACTTCTTGAACCACTGTAATGTTCATTAGCAGTTCTTGGACCAAATGTGTTCATGTGAGTTGTCTCCACTGCTCTATGACCCATTTTGAACTTGAATAAGAAAATCGCTCGAATTTGCTTTTTGTCTAACATCATTTCCATAGTCTAAAATAAATAGCAAGTAATAAGTCATTAGCAAAAAAACATAAAGCAAGAAATGCACATTAAAATGATGTATTACATAACCATTTATTTAAGAGTGTATTTCAGTATCAAAGGGCAAATTTCAACAATACAAAAACTGCAATTATGTTTGCACCAACCTAATATTTTTACTTTGAATTTACATCACTGGATACAAATTTTTTTATTATAGCTTCCTGATGAATTAAATTTTTTATCAATATTCAAAGACTCTTTTTTACTCTGGTAATTATTTAACTATAATGTGACTATTGTTAATATAAGTGTACCAACTGTCTTTAAGTTATAATTTGTATAATTTAAAAAATTTCTTTACTTTTAATATTTCTGTCTTTAATTGTAACACATATTTCCTATGAATAGAATACAGTTCTGACAGTCTTTATTTTTTCGATTTTATTTTACTGTCCTAAGAACACAAGATCTTTGCTCTTAATAATGTTATTGTTGATGAGAGGTACAATGCCATTACAACAGCCTCTTGAGCTTATTCATCATGCTTAACTGCAACTTTATGCCCATTTATTAGTAACTTCCCAGTTCACCCTACCCCAAGCCCCTCCACCACTATTCCACTCTTTTGATTCTCTGAATTTAACTATTTTAGATACTTCGTATAAGTGGAATCATGTTGTATCTGTGACTGGCTTATTTCACTTAGCATAATGTCCTTAAGTCTTTGTCTTTAAACTGGAGTCATTAGTCCATTAACATTTACTGTTTTAAGTACTGATGATATTTGGATTCATAGCTACCTTCTTATTTCATGCTTTTTGTTACTTTTAATTTTTTTTCTCTTCTGATTTTTATCATTCATTTTTTTCTACTTTGGAAATTACATACTGTTTCTATTTATAATGTATGCATTAAAAATACATGTATGTGATGATATCAGACAGTTAATTTCATGGACTCATCCTAGAAAAAGTGCTCCATAACTCTTTGCTGAATATCACTATGGTCACCTTCTAAGTACTCCCCTTAGGAAGCTATGTACTGACACCAGTGCCTAGCCCACCCTTCCAAGTGATTTTGGAACTCTTTTTCTGGAATGACCATCAGAGCTATTTGTTGTATACAAAACCTGGTAAGTTCGCGAACTTGCCACAGCGCGCTTACACTGGCAGCACTGTATAAACAACTCGGTAAGGTGTCATAACCTTGGCAAGGATAATACAGTACTGCCAACGGAAGCACACGATGGCAGATTTGGGAACTTAACTGTCAAATTCTGGGTACGATGACAGCTGGTGGCCATTCCAAAACGAGTTACAAAATTGCTTTGAAGGGTGGACCAGGTGCTGGTGTCAGTGCACAGCTTCCCAAGGGCAGTACCTCAAAGGTGACCATAGTGATATTCAGCAGTGAGGCATGTAGCACTTTTTCTAAGGTGAATTCATAAAACTCTCCGACCTTGTATATGCATATATATACACATATGTATGCATGGATATAGGTATACACACCCATACAAATAAAGGTCACTGAAATCTTAGCAACTATTCTAAAGTAATGAAGGTTTTCATACTGGAAGGGAAAGAAGCTATGTGGTTTTCTACTTTTAAGAGAGAGAATCCAAAATACATTAAATCCTATGTGCAAGGTCATAACTAATTAGAACCCATTTCCTAACTCCCCATTCACTATATAATAATGCCAAATACTTCTTTTCAACATATACCATTAACAAATATATATAAAACTATAATCTTGCTAAAAATTTTTCCTCTTCCTTGTTCAGTTTAGGGAGAATTTTTCAAATTCTGAAAGACTAGAGTTGATTTCTTTTTCAGCTAGCACTGTTTCCTTTCTTCTCTGAATGACTTCAAGTTCCTCTTGCCATCAATTTGGCTCAGAACATTTTCAGGGCATGGTTACTTCTTTCAAACCTAGTTTTATTAAGTCCAGTTAATTAAGTGGAAAGCCTCAGGGCCTCTTCTCAGCACCTACTCCCTTTCCTATATACTTCTAGGCATTTACACTAGAGGAGAAAACAGCTTGACAACTGCCACTTACTTATACACACATCTCTCTTTTAGAGTGTGGTGGCAGGAGAAAGGTCTTTACTTTCATCTCACATAATGAGGGTGTTTGATATATATGCAAAAGGTCTTTTCTAAAAAAGCCAAAAGGTTGGCAGTTCCCTAAACTGCTCCAAGGCACCCCAAGTTGCCCCCAACTCATAGAGGCACTATAGGATATTTCAAATGTTCAGGGGAAAATACAAACAAACCTTACATATCAGACAGTAGCCAACTACTAGTTTGATGTAGTTCCAAAATGCAACATTACATCATGTTACATTCTTTTTGATGACATAATATCTTTATGAAACGAGGTTTGTGGCAGTTCCTATGATTAAAAAAAAAAACAAAAAACAAAAAAACAGTACCACATGAAAATCAATGTGAAACAGGAATGCAGGTGCTGTGTCAAAGCTGTTTCCAAGGTGTGAGAAGTCATGCAATGCCTAACAGGTACACACATCCCATTAGTAGATAACAATGAAATAAAAGTATTTTTCTTTCAATTTGTTTATATTTTTCCAAATAGCTACTAGATTGTTAGGCCATAAATACTTAATTAAATAAGTTAGAGCATAATTGCTTAAGACAAAACTGTTTCCCTTTGGCCAAAGAGCACTGTGAAGAAATTACTACAATACCAAAGGCACTGTTAACAAAGGATTTGGGAGCATCTGCCTCAGTGACAAAAACACCCAAAGAAATCTAGAGGGCTAGTCTTTAATTCTACTAATTACCCAACTTATAAGCCTATGGCAGGTCATTCACTTTGTTGTAGCTTTCCTCAATGGTAAAACAGAGACAATAATATCACCCTGAATATGTGACAGAACTTGTTGTAAGGACTATTAGAAGCTAAAAATGAAATTCCTGTAAACTGTAAGGCATGACTGATACTCAGCCAGAAGGAAAAAATTTCTTATAAATAAATGTTCACAAAGAGAAAAATCAAATGGTTAGGGTTCATGAAGTATTGGAAAAGCAGGATCTCACCTTTCTGAAATCTCCTCTAGTAACTCCATAAGTTTAGCAGCCAAACCAAGGCGTCGAAATTCTGGGGCAACAGACAGAGCTGTAACATGCCCATGCCATTCTTCCCTAGCGACTGAGCCTTCTGCTTTACCCATAACTGCCAACAAAATATTGCATTCATTAATAAACCCATGGGTTTACACATAAATATAGAATTAGTATGGTACATTTTTATTATAAAGGAAACTAATGACAAAGTTTTAATTTTAAAATCCTACTTAAAGTCATCTACGTAATGGTTATTAGTGCTTTTATTTAAATTTCACTTGTAAATGTCATACTAAATCTAGTTGTGGAAGCAGAATTAGAAAGTTTTTTTAAAGGAATGATGTACTAAAAAAACATAAACGATTTTAAACACAGAACCAGAATTAATATATTCCTGAAAAGATCTATATTTCACATGGGCATGTAGGTATATGGGTATGTGTATATGTACACATAACTGAGACAATACAGAGCTAAGTTTTTATTAGTAATGCTACTCAATGAAGATACTACAATCCCTGCATTGTATTAAATAAGCCACGAAGAAATTTAGCGCATATATATATATATATATATATATATATGTATTTTTTTTTTTTTTTTAATTTAAAGATCCAAGAAGACAGACCATGTATGTTTGGGTCACTGATGTACCTCACCTGGGCCTAGCTCAGTGCCCAAAACAGAAGGGATCAGTGAGTTGTCTAATGGTTGAAACCTGTTGAAACCTGTATTAAAATCTTAACTATGTATCCAAAAAATTACTAATGGTACTATACTTACTGTAACCCATTAACTCTCCACCAGGTGCCTCTGCAACAATGAAATACTCTGGCCAGTGGGCAAGGTACTGTAAGTAAAAAGGAATCCCATACTAGAATCTTGTTAAGGAGCGTCAAAAGTGATGGAGACTAACAAGTTCTTCATAAAAGGGATATATTAAAGAAAGTTTCCCTTAAAAATACTGTTACTTCAATCCAGCTTATATATTATTTCTATAATATAGAATTATGTGAAATATTTAGGTTAGGACTAATTTTTAACAAAGTTGCCTGAACATATAACCTCAAATGTAAATGGACCATCCTAATAGCAAGCTGAGAACTAGGACTCCAGGGTTCTTCGGTAATCTGCCCCCCTGTTTATCACACTGTATCTAAATCTCTGCACAGCACTAATCATCAGGTGGTACTTATTTGTTTACTATCTGTCTCCCCTTAGATTATGAATAATGTTTGTTCCATCCCTGGTGCCTGGCATATAGTAGATACTCAACACATTCATTTTTCCATAATTGCATTGGAAAATTAATGATTCGTTCCTATTTTAGCTTCAGCTGTGCAATGGTGAAAAGGACTTTAAAACTAAATACTTTCAAAGGCAACTTAATTACCCAGTTTTCCCTTCCACTGATTCAAATTTTCCATTTCTAGTAATGCAAATAAAAGCTGACTTAAGAGTGAATGCCTGAATAATTTGCTTATTACTTAACTGTTCAACCATGGTGTTCTTACTGATAGGCACTCATTCCTATATTCTTCTTAGTGTAAGCTTACTGATGGAATTCTATCAAGGGACATCAAGTCATACATTTTTTTAAAAGGTCTGGGAAACCTGTTTAGTAAATTCTTCAAACTCTCCTCTGAAGGACAACCTTTATTTTCAATAATCTTCAAACAACCCTTAATATGGCAGGCCAGCCAGTCTTCCTGCCCTCCAGCCACTAACACACACCATAACCATCTCTTCTCCGGCCAATGAAGGAGTCCCAGGTGCCCACTCACCAACCACGAGGATCTGGCAGGTTACTTTCAATTGAGGCTTCACCGGGATTATGAGACTTTTACTGTAAATTTTAAAGGTTACTGGCAGCACACCATATAAGCTGATTTGCATCCTAGTATCTTCCCTTACTATATACAGTGAAAATTTGTGTCATTCAACATTCTTCAAAATCCTTTTACTTTTCTTAAACATGGAAAGGGCTTTAATAGGTCACAATTTTAAAAATACAAATGAAAACATTGGAAATTTTTCCACTCATCTTTCTTTCTAATATGTAACCCTGCTGTTGCCTGTACCTATAGTTAATTTTTACTGCTGTGTAGTATTGCATTATGTGAAAAGACAATTTAAATATACTATTTCCTGACAATGAATATTATCTGGGTTATTTCCAGTTTCTCAAAAAATTTAAAATCCTCCATGAATACAGAATAATTCATTTAGCCATTTCCTTGTGTGTGGATGTTATTCCAAATTTTTAATATTATAAATCTGTAATATTTTTGTAATGACATTAACTCAGGGGTTAACAAACATTTTCTGTAAAGGGCCAAATAGTAAATAAGTTGTATGGTCCACATGGTCCCTGTTACAACTACTCAAACTATGAAAGCCATGGACAAAAGCCACAGACAACAGTAAATTACTCAGCATGGCAGTGTCCCAATAAAACTTTATTTACAAAAACAGGCAGTGGGCCAACTTGGTTCACCTTAGTTTGCCAAGCCCTGACATAATTGCCTCTATTGCTTATTATTTTCACTTCTAGGAAATGGAATTACTAAGTATTACACTGACAAAGTGCATTCTAGAAAGATTGAAGCAGTCTGTACTGTCACGAATAATATATGAGAATGTTCCCATCACATCATGAGCACTGAGTTTTATCACTTTTTAAAATTCTTGATAATTTGATAGGTAAAACATATCTCAATTTTGGTTTTAATTCACGTGACTTGACTGGGGAAACTGAACTCCTAGTATGTTCACTAGCCTGCTAGATGCCTCTTTTATTTAATTATCAGTTAATATTACCTTCCTACCCTGCAATGGACATGGTAGTAATAACCCAGAAATCCAACTCTGTGCTGTAAGCCACTGAGAATGTGGGGGTTGTCTGTTGCAACATAAGCCAGGGTAGCCTAACTTCACACATCTTTGCCCATTTTTCTATTGGGGAGCGTAACAGATGCTAATTGTTACCCAAAATCCTCTCTTCCCTTTAGTAACAAGCCCCAGTTTAAAGCTAGGCACATTCTCAGACTCTGTTATAGCTAAGTAAGTGTAGCAAGGCAGGTGCTGGTCAATGAGAAATAGAAGGACATGTAATGCTGTGTAATGCTCCCCAAAGGTACCCTTGAAAGGGAAGGACACTCTCACCTTCCCCTCTTGATGATCCTGCCAGGAACATGGATGTGATGCTGTTTGCTCTGGCAGCCATCTGGGACAGGAAGGCCAAGGCCACGTGAGAATGGCAGAGTGGTTCAGGTGCAGAACTTTATCACTGGTGACTTCATGGAATCAACACCTGCCCTGGACTGGTTGTCATCTCCAGACTTCATTCACATTAGACAGAAATAACCCATCTTGCTGAAGTCACTACTTTCTGTTGTATACAGCCATATTTACTACTGAGGGGCGAGCTAGGCAAGGGAGCTGTATTGTTAGAGATTTATGAGGTCCATTATAGGCAGCTTGTCAGGCAGGTTTAAGACAACTCACAACTCTTGTTCTCAGCTGTTTTTTTAATTATTTTTAATGTTGCTTATGTTATTTCTCTACCTACAGGTTTTAAAGTTTTTTAAGACTTGTCTATTTTTCCCGCCTTGTTTCTCCATTTTTCTTACTCCTTAGTAAGCCTTCATTTAACTTTTTAAAAAAAAGGATACAGTTTCTGTAAGTGGATCCAAGTTACTGAAAGAAAAGAGAAATGTCAATAATAAGCAGTATTTATAAAACTAAAAATTATATGTACAAGGAAATCAAAACTGGCTAAATTTATGACTTTAAAACCAACTTTAGGGCTAAAGAAGATGTTTTAAACTACCTAATGGTCATAATGAGCTTTCATAGATATCTATATATTTTCACTTAACAGCACTTTTACAAATTACTTGAGAGTTAATAAAATATACATCAAAACCTTCCATTTTCTAAATGGCAATAAATTGTTAATGGAAGTGGGGACCAACTATAAGTAGCAGAAGTCTGGTTCACTTGTCTCTGGGCTTTCCTTCCCTGACAATTCCTCCTTTCTCCTTTACTCTACCCTCTAGATGTGGGCTTTCCCCCCACTCGTTTTTGTTACTCACTCTTCTACATTCCCACCTCCCTTCCCCGCCACCCTAGTCCTATACTTTCAATTCTGTATTCTCAGGGCAAGCCGGATCTGACTTGGGCTGCTGTCTGACCAGCATATCCAATCACAACACGCCTGAATCAACATTTCTTAAAATGCATGTCCACGTCCATCCACAAAGAGCTCTGCCCCCTCACTTTCCTATCCAATTAACAGGACCACTCTTTTACCAGGCTTAAGACCAGCGACTTTCAACTCTTCCTCTTGTATATCCAGTCAGATTCTTCTCTGGGACCCTTACCAGTGCCTGAGAGTCATACTGCATTTCTCTAGCTCAGCTGTTCTCAAATTTTTTTTGTTTCAGTACCACTTTACACTGAAAAATTATTGAGGATCCCAAAAAAACCTCTATTTATGTGGGGTATGTCTAATGATATTTTAAATTTTTATATGTTTATTCATGTTAAATAATTACATATTAAAATTAATAATTTTAAAATTGAGATATAATTGACATTCAGGTGTACAACATAAAGATTCATTATTTGTCTATATTGTGAAATGATAGTTACAAATTTTTTATTGTGGTGAGAACTTTTAAGATCTATTCTCTAAGCAACTTTTAAATAACTGTACTCACTATGCTATTCATTATAACTGGAAATCTTGTAGCTTTTAGCCCCTTTCACCCATTTTGCATGAATAACTTTAAAAATTTGTATGCAACCACAAAAGACCCCTGAGAAAAAATAACAAAGCTGGATGTATCAACTCCCTGATTTCAAACTCTATCACAAAACTCCAGTAATCAAAATAGTCATGTATTGGCAGAAAAACACACACACAGACCAATGAAACAGAAATGAGAGCTCAGAATTAAACCCACACATATATGGACAACTAATTTTTGACAAAGGAGCCAAGAATGTATAATGGAAAAAGGAAAGTCTCTTCAATAAATGGTGTTGGGAAAACTGGACAGCCATATGCAAAAGAATGAAACTACACTACCATCTTATACCATATACAAAATTAACTCAGTGGATTAAAGACTTGAATGTGAGACCTGAAACAATAAAACAAAACATAGGTACTAAACTTATGGATCTTGGTTTCAAGTGTTTTTGTGAACTTGACCCCAAAGGCAAAGGAAACAAAAGCAAAAATAAATGCATAGGACTATATCAAACTGAAAAACTTATGCAAAGCAAAAGTAACCATCACCAAAACAAACAGGCAACCATCCTAATGGGAGAAGATATTTGCAAACAATACTGTCGATAAGAATAATATCAAAAACATAAAGAATTCATACAACTTAACAACAAAAAAGCAAACCTATTAAAAAATGGGCAGAGAAGCTGAATAGGTATTTTTCCAAGGAAGACATACAGATGTCCAAGAGACATATGAAAAGATGTTCAACATCACTAGTTATTAGGGAAATGCAAGCCAAAACGACACCTGACACCTTTAAAATGTCTATCATCAAAAAGACCAGAAATAATAAGTGTTCCTCTCGATTGTTGGAAAAAGGAAACCCTTGTACACTATTGGTGGAATGTAAATTAATGCAGCCACTATAGAAAACAAATTAAGAATAACCACCATATAATGCAGCAATTCCTCTTCTGGGTATTACCCCAACAATATAAAAATACTTATTCATAAAGGTATATGTACCCCTATTTTCACTGCCGCATTATTAACAATAACAAAGACATGCAAACCACCTAAGTGTCCACTGACGGATGATTAGATAAAGATGATGTGATTTGCAATGGCAGACTAGTCAGCCAAAAAAAAAAAAAAAAGAAAAAAAAATATGGCCATTTGTGACAAAGTGGATGGATTTTGAGAGTAATATATAAATGAAACAAGTCAGATGGTCATACATATAGACAACAAAATGGTGGTAACCAGAGGGGAAACAGGGTGTGGGGCAGGTGAAGTGGGGAAAAGGGGTCAAACATAGGGTAACAGAAGAAAACTAGACTTGGAGTGGGAGCGTGCATGAGTACATAGATGTCAAATACTGTACACCTGAAATGTTATATAATGTTATTAACCAATGTTACCCCAATAAATTTAAATAAAGTTAAAATTGGGAGTTCCCTGGTGGTGTAGTGGCTTAAGGCTTCGGCACTCTCAACGCTGCAGCCTGGGTTCGATACCCAGCCAGGGAGCTACCCATATTAAAAAAAAAGGAAACAAAATAAAAATAAAATAAAATAAAGTTAAAATTAACATCAAAGCCTAAAAGTAGAAAAGAGATCTTTCAGATTGTAGAGGTAAAGTCATGATCAGTCCCTCTGTTGGTGGGAGCGTGAATGAAAACACTGACCTCTTTTGCTATTGCATAGAAAAGACACTTGTTGTACACATGAATACTGCTTATGGGAAAGGGAGAATATTAAATGCCTCCCTTTGAGCTGACACTGTGCTCAGCACTTTCTCTGAATGGTAATAACTGACTTTTTCATTAACAACAAGCAATTAGAAGACAGACATTTGTTATCGGGTTATCTGACCTTTAAGGGCCAATAGACTTAATGATCAAATTAATTTACTAGAGCAATAATTAAAGTTATTTTTTATTGTATTATATTTTCTGTATGAAATTGCCAATATGATTAACTGAAGAACTGTAAAGTAGAAAGACACTTATGTTCACTTGTGGTTGCTTTACCTAAGTGAGCAGTGTGAAGGCAAGTGCAATCAGCCAAACTTTGGGGACTGAGATGATGTCCTGGGGGCACCCATACTTGCACTCTTCATATGTAATTATATTGCCAAAGACAAACTACTTCCTCGTGTATTGTAAACCCTTTACCCCAAACCTACCGTAAAGTTGCATGATGTACTATTTTTTAAAAATCACTTAAAAAATTTAATGGCATGAATGGCATTGTTTTAACAATTTTACAGATCTTTTTAATGTCTAGCCTAACAGAAGGCAGCTACATGCTGTCTTCTGTTGCAAAATCATACAACTGGAAAACTCCACTATGCATCTGTGGGAAAATAAGAGTGGAAAAGGCCAAAACAACAACAACAACAAAAACCATCTTAGTATTATCATGAAATAACTCTTGATATTATGGAACCCCAAGAGCAATCTTGAGGGGCCCTAGCCCATACCTGGAGAAACACTTGCTCTAACAGTGTGGGAATTCACTCTCCTGTACTTCCAACAACTACTCTGTATCTTCTCCTCTCACCTCCACTCTCCAACAGGCCACCCCCTTCTCAATCTCAGCTGCTTCCTACCTCACATCGAAAATACAACAGTAAGAAGAAAGCTTCACCAAGGCCCCACCACTGAACCGACCCACCTACAAGCTTTGCATCCTTACTCCACTGGTTCTCTTGGATCCCACCTCTCACTGTCTGGGACCCTGCTCCTGCAATTCTTCTCTCCCTTCTGGAAGAAATGTACAAATATGCTTCACAATTAACCATCAGTATCTCTTGACAGGTCCCCACTCCCTCCACCTTAAATACTCTCCTTGCTCAGCCCCCAAGACCTCACCATCAGGTTTTCACTGGACCACTAGAGTTTCACTCTTAACAGCTGATGCCCTAGGACACCATCCCAGAGTCTCTTTTTCTATCTGCATTCACTCCACTCCATCACTGAGATCACCTAGCTTCCTGGTTTTAATACCATCTACATAGTGTTGACTCCCAAATTTCCATTGTTAGCCCAAACCTAAACTTGAGACTCCCCTGCCCAGAGGCCCCTCTACCTGACTTCTCCACTGGATATCTCAGTGCACTTGGTCAAGGATCTCAAGTCCTATAATGGCCTTTCCAAGACCCAGCCCTTTGACTCTGACCTCGTACCCTTACATGCTCAGGCTCTTTGCTCAAGGCACACTGGGCGAGTCCTCCTGTCTGAAAGGTACCTGTGCCCTTACCATGTCCTCTGCCTGGAAGGTGCCCTGACCTCAATATCCTCATGATTCACCCCCTTCACCTCCCCTAGGTCTTTCTTCAGTGATACCTTCTGTAAACAACCTCCCTAAAACACTGAATCCTCACTTCCTATTTCCCTCTCCTGCCTTCATTCTTCCTTTGTACTAACACTAAGTTCTACATGTATTTTCTCATTTTGTTTTCCCCTCTAAAATGTAAATTCCATAAAGATAACTTTTCCTGTTTTGCTCACTGCTTTGTCTCCAGCACTAGTACATAAATAGACACTCAATTTTCCAAGAATAAAGTATTTGTTAAATTAATTCTAATGTTTCTGCATCAACTGCTTCTTTCAATTCCTGCTGCAACACCCTAATCCCATGATTCTCAGAGTTTTCTATTTAAGCCCTATTCAAAGTGAGAAAATGGAAAAAATGGGGAGGAAGAAGAGTTCCTCTACTGGCTACTCTAAAGAGGCCTTTGTTAAGCTGAAGGAGTCTGTGAAATCTAATGTTTTATTGTAAATGTTCATGCTTATTTTCCTTCCACTCTGTTCATTTTCATATAAAACAGTGTTGTCCCTTTCCAGATCTCGGGTTCAAACTGGTTTCTCCAAGAGGCTTTGCCTTTTCTCTTGTTGAAGCTTCCTGACACATTGTCACCTCCTAGGCCAGCACCTCCCAACTCCAAGCCTTTGTCAAGTCATCATCTCTGGGCCACTGCCAAGATCTCCTAAATTGCTTACCTGCCAGGTGTGCCTCCTCTAATCACCTCCCATTCCACACAGCTTTATGCTGAAGAGCTCAGACTCCAGAGCAGTGGTTTTCAAACAGCTGAGACTTTGCATTTCTAAAATGTTCCACAGAGGTAAGGAACCGCTCTTGAAAAATCACGGCTCTAGTGCCCATCTCCATGGATTAGATTCCTGTTTGCCCCACGCCCACTGCAAGGCTCTAACAGCTGGGCAAATTACGTGAGCTCAGTACCTTAGTTTACTCATACATAAAATGGAGATGAGTATCTTCCTCACAGAATTGTGAGGACTAAGTGGGTTATTACAGTGCTAGTTCTGGACACAGTGAAAGTTCAACACCAATCACCTTAGTTAAGCTGCTTCAACTGGGCAGGGCCCAAGAGAAAATGCTTCCCACAGGATCAAGTCTAAACCCCTCAACTAGGAAGCAAATGTCTTTGAGCATTTTCTCTCTGGCTACTCTGCTACAGGAACCCAAGACTACAGTCACACTCATCTCCCAGTTGTCTGGCCACACCTCAAGCTTTCTCACCTTAACACCTGCTTCCTTCTCCGGAACTTACTTCACTATCAGCATTTTGTCCATACTTTCAAGGCGGCTCCAGTCTTTGAGATGTTTCTAGTCGCCTCATCTTTGCACCTTAGTTTTCACATACTGCCCCCTTCCTTGTCTTTAAAAGTCGATGTGGGATTGGTGGATGGATGGGTGGACGGATGGCTGGATGGATGGATGGATGGGTGGGTGGGTGGGTGGATGGATGGGTGGGTGGGTGGGTGGGTGGATATGTGACCAAGCCAAGGTAGCAAAATGTTAACTGTAGAATCCAGCTGACGTGTCTATATAGGTGTTCATGGTTAAAATTCGGCCAACTTTTTAAATGTTCAGAAATGTTCATAATAATGTTTTCTT